>CM077622.1:2300108-2555050 GCA_039566895.2 Turritopsis rubra
TACCGTAGCTGGCAGTTGCATGTTGACCAGAAGAAGACACAGACGTTTGACTGTGAACGGAAGCTGCGAAGGTAATAAGAAGTTCCGCTTTAGATGATGATTTTACTACTACTGTATTAATGAAACTGCAACTTAACAGAGAAACGAATTTACAAGACATTTTAAAGAACTTTTCTAAGATCAATACAATATATTTACAAAAAAAATAATATATAGATTCAGAAAAAAACTTATTCCAGGAAAATATTCTTTCAAGATTACATATAACCCAGTAAACACGTTTTAAGACGTCTTTTCTTATCTCTAACTGGTTTGGACGTCTTTCATTCAGGAAAAGACGTCTTTTTCTGTTTTTATGAAGCGAGTAAGAATTCGGCGATGACGTGGCATTTTAATGTTACCTTGACAACATTATGGCAACGTTAGAATAATGTTATATAAAAATTCAAATTTTAATATATATTCTGATGCTTTCATAAATGAGTGCAGAAAGAATACAAAAAAATGTATGAATATACATATATTGAGAAAAATCTTATTTTATTGTCATTATGATTCCTCGGGGAACCAAATCAACAGAAAATTCTTTAAAGCGTGTAAAAGAGCATTTAATAGGCTAATAATATGCGTGTGTGCATGTTAGTAAAAAATTGGTTTGATTATTAATATTACTTTATCCAAAGTAATGAAAAGGAGATGAAAATTGTCAACAAATCCCGTTACTTAAAAAGTCATCCATTGCTGTCATCAGTTATATATTAAATTTATAATGGCCGTTTTTGTTTCTTGTCTGTGATAAAAATTTTGAAAAAAATTGTTCCGACGTTGAAAAAATTGTGAAAGAATTTTATGATTTTATAGATCAGAGTTATAAATTTATATGAATTGGTATTAATAGCAAGAAAAAGTTATTCTTCCTAATCTTTGTTTGTGAAAAGACTAAGAAAAAAGAAATACAACAGTCTCCTCGATGTCCTGGCTTCCATTCCAATGATGGATATACCTAGTTCGTACGGTGTGTTACTTAATCTTACCAAACACTAAGGTCTGACATATATTATATACAATATGACATATGATCATGTAATATATGACTTTTAAAATTCTTCCATAACATGATTTATATTAAGAGTTTTTCTTCCTCACGTTCGATATTAAATAAGTTTCCATCAGTTCGAAAATATTTTCGCTACTGTGTGAAAGCAGCTTGGCTTCTTGTTTTATTTGATAACCTTGTATATGATTTCAATCTTCTAATGGATCTGATAGGTTATAAAAAGTAGTAATTTGTTGTTGTTATCAAAAGAACCACCTAAATGTTTTGTCTTATCCTAATGGAAGTATGAATTTATTTGTAATATTTATAGAAAATTATAAGAAAATTTATTACTAGATTCCTTTATGTTATTTGTCATAAAAACGAAAATATGTTCTTTGTTGTTATATTTTTATAGTGACAATAATGGGCCTTCTTTTATAAGATTTTGGTTGAAATTTCTACGGAAGCCTATTGGTGTCATTAGAATTACTTAACGTTACTTAAAAAATTTTCCGAACATAGATCACTACCTTATGAAAACGTTTTTTTGTTTAAATTTTTTTGAACATAGGAAGGTCACTATGTTAAAGACAATGTGCTGTTATAAATATAGCAAAATCTGACAGGGTGATTATCTCACATGAGCACATGAGCATAAACAATAACAACAGATGAGAAACCAAAAGGAATTGTTGTATTGTTTGATCTTCATAAAAGAAGCACGTAAATTATCGTTGGTTATAAAAATATAAGCTACTACATTCTGGACAGAAGTGAGGTGTTTACAGTTCTGCCAGTTGATTTTGTAAATCATTAAGATGCCAAGAGTGTCACAGTAAACATCTTTGAAAGGGGAGAGTTGATGATTCTATCCTTGGTTAGTGTAATGTATATGATATATCAAATCACATTGCTTTGTGGTTTAGAGATGCGAGTATCAACAGCCAGTATGTAGTGGTGAGAAAAGTAAAAAGTAGACAGAAAATTAAAAATGGACTGGATGAAAAATGTTATTTTCTCACCTTGAACTACTCGAATTTGAACTTCTCAGATTTGAACTACTCAGTTCGATATAAAAGAAAAGAAAACAGAGAAATATAACGAAATCTCTATTACTAAATTGAGTGTGTACAACTGACGACCACCCTGATTGCGTCATTGCCTAACTAAGTTGTCAGTTATAAATGAATCAGACAATATGGATGACTTTCTATATGTGAGGTATTGTTTATAAACATTGGTGTTCTTTTCTCGATAATTACTGAATGTTTCAACATAGAGTATTAATAATAAAGTTATTGTTTATGAACATTTGCACGCATCACAGGTTACTCAAATGTTCTTTATACCCTTTGAAATAATTTCTGGGTATTTGGTTCCCTGAGGGGTCATAAATGAAAATAAAAATAGGATTGTTTTCAATAGATATTAGCATTTTATCTGCATTTTCATTTTGCTTAAGTTTCAGTTTACAAGGGTATTAGCTAGTAATTAACTTTGAAAGTCAACAATGCAAAATAAAACTAGCTATGAATATATAACAGTGAGAAAGATTCTCCTGAAATACAATGTTTGGGATTAAAGGATTATTAAAATCTAAGAAATGATTCAATATTTTTTTCTGCGTTTGACAATAGCAGTTTGGAAAAAGAGAGGCTTGCTTTTAAAAAATCTCGGAGGCGTAGCTAGAGCTCAGTCAAAATTTGTGGAGGAGAGTTTAATCATTTGTAGAAAAGGAAAACGTGCAAGTAACCTAATCGTCACTTAAGACTGAAAAGAAATATCATATCGTGGAACTTCCTCATTTCTTTTGACTGACTCTGAATACGCCTATGAATCAATTTGAATAAGTTTAAAGCATTGGATCACATCTTGTAAGTGTCTTAGTACTGCATATAACAAAAAATCTGTATAATATACCTAAACATTTTTGACAGTTAAATCTACATCATGTGAAATGTTTCGTCTTAAATGTTTATATTTTACTTAAATATAATGCTTCAGCTTTTGTATATCTTCAGTATTGAAAAGAATGGGTAAGAAACATTGAAGACAATAATTTTTTCCTGGCATTTGCTTTACTGAAATTGTTGTACAGTTTCAAGGTTACAGAATAGGTCATCCAAAACATGGATATGGCCATCTGTATATATATTCATATGGTGGTAAAAGCTTTTAAATGTGATGGTTTTAGGGAAAAGGATAACGATTGAAAAATCGATTTAAAAATTGATTAAGCGCTATTCGATATATAAATCAATTTTTCGTTAATTCATAACCCCATAATCAATTCTAATAAATCCCATAATCGATTCTACTAAATCATGAAATCGATTCCGGCAAATCCAAAATCTCAGAATCGATTCCTCTGAATTGCCTATATCATCCCGAAATCGATTTCAGGAGAATTAATTTCGATTACTGTATCATTTTCCCTAAAACCATCACATTTTTATGATTACCATTCGATGCTGATGTGCACATAACCATCTTAATTTGATCCCAATTATTGGCCGAATGCATTGTTTGGGCACTGTTTTGCTTCAAAGTCCTCTATTTGAGTTTGACAAAAACTTTGAAATGTTGAACGAACTATGGAATCCATGAGTCAATATAAAAATTGTTTAATGATTTATCGATAATAATGATATTTAAATAATAGAAATATCAATCTGTAAAAGTTCTTAGAAACTGTATTCTTATACAAAACAATGTATCACCATAATTTATTACTGTTGGCCCCTATTTGTTTTTTTATTAAAAGCTGCATCATATAATGAAAATATTTCTCCTTCACATAAATAGATAATCCTACCATAATACCAGAGCATTTTGAATAATATAAAATTTAATGATAGCTAAAATAATGTTATTTTGAATAACATCAACGGGCTTCTCCTTCCTTTTCTTCCTCAGCAATATTTTTTTAACTTTTTCACTCGAAAAATTTCTTCTTGCTCGAAACTTCCTGCTGTGGTTGTAATATTTCCAGCCAATACAATTCCTTATTTCAGCAGCGTCTTCTACACTGCCGTCCGTATATCGAAAAGGACCCTGGGTTCGAGGTTGGATAAAGTGAATTAATTCACTTCCGTACAAGTAAAGAATCGTCATCAAGCTGTGATTCGATTTCTATGGGAAAATATTTTTTTTAAAAAACACCCATAGGACACAGTACGTTCATCTTTTCGAACGTTCATCGAATTTTGTTCTTTCAGCGATCACTTATTCAATAAACGTCTTTGTGGTTGTAACTCGTCATTTTTAATTTTATTTCTTTAAATTGAATTTATGAAGACTAAGGAACGGTCATGGAAGAAAACGTAACTTGGTATATTTGCCTTCGTTTAACGCTAAAGATGAAATATAATTGGAATGTTAACATTTTAATAAATGCACGGTTTGGTTCTCCTAACATTCTTATGTGAAGTAGATGCTTATATTTATATCCTCTGTTTGTTTCAACTTCATTTTGATAAAACGTTTGTGGCGGTTCCTTAGTTTTTTTTGTGGTTTAATATAATCTCATTGCGTTTTGAAAAGTTTATTAGTTTGTGTTACCCTTTATATAGTTATAAATATGGCTCTGTTTATAAATGTTTGGAAAAATTGTTCATTGGATTTCTGCGTAGCAAAGAAATCCATTACAACCGTCCGTGTTTTTTTGTTCTTTTTCACTGTTCAAATTCATTATGACGGTTACATTTCTTGGCTGGGATGAGTATTTATGAAGAATGCGTCCGCATAAATAAAACTGTGCAAAATTTTTATGACGGCAATTTTTTCCTTAATAATATGAATTGTTGTTTATAATCCATGTGATCAAAAAGTGGGCAAAACAAACGACAAAAAAACGACAACAGACTTCCAGACCAGGGAATTTTCCAATGACTCTGATTCCATTGCTGGGTATTTTAGTACAATGTGTTACTTACCTTTACCACACGTTAATTAATTTGTAAAATATACTTCAATATACAAATTCCCGTGATTGTCATTTTCTGGTGATTCATCATCATCATCATCATCTCCGTAGCCGAGGCGGCCGTGGGTGCACCCAGTTCATGACAGCCCTTCTCCAACCTTCCCGATCTTCCGCCATGAGGTTGAAGTTAATTGTCATTCCATGGGTGTTTCAATAGGCAAGAAGTACTCGGTGGTGCCTATCTCCTCTCCGAGTTCGCAGTGACACCACGTGCCGGGTGTGCTCAGCCAATGTCCCGAAGGATCCTTTGCTCGACCACGTGCTCCAGAAGCCGTTGGTCCCTGGAGACTCCTCCGCCAACTGGAACTGCTGGTACCCTGCTGCCAGTACCAGAGGGGTGTTGGGTGCTCGACCTACCCGGATGCAGTTTAACGTCATGCTCAGGACATCATGCTCAGGACATCTGGTGATTACCTTATCGTAAAAGTTGTAAAACATATTTTGATACAAGTAGTCATGCAAGGAAATAACAACACAAAGACAAAGTTTAATCGTCTTCAATATTTTTTTCCTCCTGATATATTAAACGAACTTTCATTAGAATTGTTAATTTTCTGCTACCGTGCGAAGCAGCACGTTTTTTGTTATTGTTTAAAAAACATAAATATTTCTTGTTGTTTTATTTTGACTTTAAAAACGGGGTGAATTATTATTTTCTTTGTCGCATTACTGTCACTTATAATAATTGATTTTGGTTTGTTTTTTTCGATAACAAACCATCCTGTTTAATGAAATTGCCAAGTATTTTAATGATGTTTATGATATTTCCAACGTGTGATGCCAAAGAATGTGCAAAGAATAATATTTATTTTGTTTTGTTGTTTGTTTTTCTCAAGTCACGCAATCAGGAACCCAGATGATCTCGTTTGACTCAGCCGTTTTCTTTAAGTATTGGTGGTATGCCCAGGTCTGAAAATTTGGAGTTCTTTTTCCCGGGTTTTTCCGAATTTCTGTTTAAACCCCGTATTAGTAGTATGATGGACTAAAAAGATGCAGTTTTTATAAAATTATAAAATTACTTGCCTCAATAAATCTATTTAAAATGTTTTCAAAAAAAAAATATCATTGAATTTCTAAACAATACGGTTGAAAATAATTACAAAAAAAATCCTAAATTTTGTACTTTTCAAATTATTGTTGATACAACCAATTCAGAAGTAATCAGGAGATGTCTGAACAGATAACTTGATGACAGTAGAATATGACAGTAAAACAACATTTTCTATAACACATCCTGATTAATAGGATGTGGTGGTTGCTATGATTATATCACTCCATGACGTATAAGCAAAGCATATGGTATTGGTTAATTTTTATCTGCAATTACCGTCAATTACCGTAAATTTGCTATTACTTAAATTCACAACTAGCATGCATGAATGAATGACTAGGTTTTTTTTTCTGTTATGTTGATGGAACGCCAGTGGTTTTTGTTGCTTCGCTTATTGGAATTTACCAACAGATAGCCAAAATTAAGGTCTTGAAAATGTTCTTGCAAGAATTGGTCTGAGCAAAGATCATTTCATAAAAGCTGCAGTAGGAGCATTTTTAGCTTAAAGTATCTATTGACGGATGAAATCCACTCGATTGTTAAAATCACAATAGGAAAAAATAATTATTTCTGATTTGGTTAATCCAGTTAAGGAAAACAAATCTCGAAATTTGTGAGAGTAGTAATTCTTGAAAATCCTTTTTTTTTATGTGAATTATGATACAGTATTCTAACAGGAGCCCATATAGGACATTAATCCTAGCCAAAAAATAGAGTAGGATAGAAATTTGTTATCCTATCCACTTTTTTACATGAATCAATTATGTACTTGTTCTGTTCTAACTCGTTTATCGTATTTAAATCCTATTCTATTTATTAAAATCCTATCCTATTTATTAAAGTCCTATTTAAGGGGTGTCAGGGTTTTTATGTCAGATGGAGTGGGCGTACTTCAAAACCAGAAAACCATTCGGAAATTTTAGACTTTAAAGGAACTTTAAAGTTCTCAAAATAGTTTGGAAAGGTTGTTCTGATTCATCCAAATTTTCGAAACAACGAAGCTCTGCAGCTCGTAATAGATATCTCTATCCTGAATATTGTAGGAATACAAAAACATCGATAAATCAGTGTAGAAACTATTTTATTTGATACGAAACGCCTGTTTAAACACCACTAAATATGTGGGCTTACGATATACAGGCTTATGTATCAAATTTCCATTCTCTCTTATCACAGAAACATCTACAAAAGCCAAATGACATATATTTCAGATGCATGTTTAGGTGACGAAAATAAAACAACCAATAAGGGACGGATATCAATAACTTCCAATATCGCCTATAATGAAATGGTTTAAAAATATTGGGCCACTCAGCCAACCATTTTTCTTCATAATGACATAAAAATATAGGGCAAAGGAAAACATCGAAGAATAGGCCTTTAGGCGAGGCGGAACATGGTAAAATGGTGAAAATGCAAAAATCCTCATATATAAATAATTTGTTAACACAAATATTTATGGTCTCATGTAAAGGAATATTAGTGAAAAGAGAGTCCACATCCAAACTGGTCACAAACAAGTTGGAGTACTCCGACACAACTTTCTGAGCAAAAGAAAACAGTCCTTAATAGTAAATCCATTCTTAGCCAGGGAAGAAGGCAGAGGTACAAGAGACTCGGCTAGATTATATGTCTATCGTAGAGAGTATAGAACGATAAGGTGGACAATTGTCAACACTACCTTTTACACTAACTTTAGACAAATTATACAATACACCAAACCTAGAACCCGTGGGACATAATTTATCGTTAATATCTTTATTTATCCTTCCTTTGTCTAACAATGCTTTATAAACAGATCTAAGACGTTTCTCCTGATTCAATATAAAATTAAGATGTTTTTCTAGAGACTGAAATTTATCAGAATCACTTAATAAAGCTCTAACTTTCCGTATGTTAGAAGTTTTATCTGCCAAAACATGTGTATTTCTATCTCAAGTGACTAGATATAGCTTTCATATGTACTCAAAATATGTATCCGGACCGTTAGCGACGTTCAAAATAAACATAGCCGAAAATCATGATGAAGTAAGTGCATGTAGTTTTTGATCTCCTATAATAAAAAGGGAAAATCATTATTATTTCAAGCTATAGTCCTCATTCATAGAAATGTTGTCGCTGACATAAAATAATCCCTTTACGGTGTAGTTCCATGCTTGAAACCAGTGTTCCAATAAGGTTCTCCTCCAGCATATTCAAGTATATGATTGAATGTTGATATCACACTATTTTGTACCAGCTACAGTAACCAGTATCCTTAGGATACATGAAATGATAACTTTGTCTCTACACAACAAAAAACGTGCCAAAAATTTGAGTAAACTAACGATTATCGCCTACTCAATTTAAAAAATATAATTGGTTCAGAATAATCACCGTTTACTCGTTTGGAATTATCGAGCAAATCAAGAAGAAATGTTTGAGTTTACTCAATAAAAAATTGAATGTAATTCCCATTCTATTCACTAGCCTAAAATACCCCAAGGTTTCTACTACCGTGAGCTGGCTGTTTTGTGCATCTGTACTGAGAAATAAAACTCGAAGGTGGAGTTTCATTGACGATATACGTCAATGCATTGACTGAGCAATTCATTAAATTTTTTAAATCTTCGTGAATTAATTGTATTAATAGATGAACATGTTAAGGAGAAGCATATAGTTTAACGTTTGAAAATCGTATTGCTTGGAAAGTTACATTTGTTTTTTTTTGGTTTTCACATTTGCAGCTTCTATTTTTAACTAGCAGGGTCGCTTTGCAATAACTGGTTATAATAAATTCGTCCATAACCCAATGGGCAAAATCTTCAAAAAATATCTGTGGAGGAGTGTTTCCATAGGCATGGCAAGCAATATTGCCTGCTGTTTCAATAAAAACGCTCCTCCACAGAGACTTCCATAAACGCTCTTTAACAGCTACTTACATTTTTAATGATATGAAAGGGATAAAAATTCACGTTTTTTTGACAAACAAAAGTCTTTTTTAGATTTAAGCCGTATGAAAAGGGTAACAATGAAGAATAATCGTTTACTTAGCAAAAAACTGTCTCCATCCCTTGGACCCCCCCAGCAGCCACGGCCCCTGCAGTGTACAGACAACTTTAGGGAGGTGCTTGATAGCTATATCGGTTAACAGCGGTGGATCCAGAGAGAACGTGGAAATAATCCCATTGGTGATGCAAACTGAAAACAGAAATTATGTTAATGTTCTCTTTCAAAATTTGCGACACCCTAGATTCGCCGTTCTTTAAACAGTTAAAAAGTCATTATTTCTGCACTGAATGGCTGCTTTAGTGCTATGGAATATAACTAATGACTGGCATGTAAATAAGAGAAGTGTCAGGTAGTCTCCTTTTTGTTCTCTAAGGACCTTTCAAGCATACTTTTCCTCGTCACTACGTCTACGGCATCTACACTTTTCGAACATTTTTCGACACGTTGAAGCGATTTTATATTTTACGACAAATTGAGTAAGCAGAGAATTTGATCAACTTTTTTTCTTTACGTTATTCGATTTTAAAACACTAAAAGTATAAGAAATAAGCAAAAAGACAAATAATATAATTATTCGCCAATACCAATGCTGTTGTTGAGGTAAGGAGGGGCGTAATGCAGCGTGACACGAGATTTACGTCAGATTTGCTTCTTGTTGTGTCTTGCAAGAGGACCACCTTGACTGTTTTGAACAGAACCTGACTTCGCGGTTTCTGGAAGGTTTTGTCTGTTAAAAGCTAATCATGTTATTTTTGTTGTTGTTGTTATTATTGTTATTGTTATTATTATTATTATTATGCAGCGTGACACAAGATTTACGTCAGATTGGCTTCTTGTTGTGTCTTGCAAGGGAACCATCGTGTTATTTTTGTTGTTATTGTTATTATTATTGTTGTTGTTGTTGTTGTTGTTGTTTTATTTGCTAGCTTTTTTTTTTGTTTTCAGTTAATTTGATATTTGTTCTGGGTTCCATTGAACTTCATTAAGGTTAATTAACGAACAAGAAACTTACGTCATTTCGATATCGAGTCTGCGGCTCCATTGTTATAAATGAACATGTATAATTATGCTCAATTGCCTTATTTCCGTAAGGTTTTAGAAGATGAAAATTGGGAATAGCTGAACACTAAACGGAGAGGCTGAAGGTATCGCTGGCAAAAAGATCTTTAGTAGACCTGTTATTAATCAAATGTTGTTCGGAATTACATACCTTAACGTAATAATATTGTGGCATATATCATTAGTTTCATCAGTTCACCAATGGTTAAGTAAGTAATTGTTTCTTTCGCCATTAGGTGTCCGCTTTTATAAGGAAATTATAAGGAAGCCATAACATTTTAAAAAGTTTCTTTTTCCTCACTTTAATTTGAAGAATATAAGGAATCTTGCAATTCTGTACATTTTATCTATTATGGAAATATCAACATTTTCTATCAGTTTTTTAGAAGAAAATAAATGGTTTCCATATTCTCCTGATTTTAACAAAAATTATCAGATCTTTTACTCATTATACTTTTAATCAGGCACGAACTTTAGTGCAAGGTAGTCTACGGTTTCGAGTACAGTCTGGTGGTCATCAGTTTACGTGTATATTTCAATACTGGTGCATAGATAGTGATCGGGCGACCATGCTTGCTTGATTTGGTTGAGTTTCTGTTAACCGTGTAAAAGTAGAGTGAAGTTTGGATCACGCCAGCCCTGTTACTTCATTGTTTTAACATACTTAGCGAAAGACGGAGGCGTCTATGGTTAAACTTGTCGCCTATAGATAAGGTGTTGATGGTGCAGCACACATTTTTATTTTTACAAATAAAGAAATACATTAATTGGTTTGTTTGTTTTATGAATCTTATTATAGATTTTGGTCGTTGTCAATGCTTACATTACGCAGATTAAAGCCACGTTTTTCGCTGTTTTGATTGTACATATAAACATATAAAAATGTCTAGAGAAAAAGCCTTATAAAATCACTTGAAAAATGAGGTAAAAAATGACCCAAAATCTTTTTGTTGAATTATCATACATTAGTATAACCTTCTTTAACTGATAATTCATAACATCAAAGTAAAAAACAGAGCAGAAACTGACTTGGTCATTGCTCCAAATCATCATCCATCACAACATTTCATTTTGACGCTACTGACATTTCTTTTGATATAAATATATAAATATATATCGTATATAACTGCTAGTTGAAATATTTTCAATGCAGCTGAAAAGTGATGAAAATAAAAAATCCATTAAATTTGTAATTTTTAAAACATCCAGTGTAATTGAAGAAAATAACGCGGTCTTAAATTCGTAATAAAAAAAACAATTTGGAAGTAAAAGTGTATTTTCAACAAAAAAACAAAATAATTAAATTGTTAAGTTTATTTCGTTTTCTACTAAAAAATATCGAGGAAAATAGAAAATATTGATATCTTTAAAAAAAAATAATGAATGAAAATTATGAAATTTCTTAAATTCCCCAAATAAAAATGAAGCTATTTGGTTGTAAATCCATCCATTCGTTCATGGAGTATGTGTACGTTTATACGAAGATGTCCACTTTATAGAGATTCCACTTTATTTTTATCTCTTGCCATTACAAATTCACACAAGTTATATTTTTATTAAAGTGATACTAAAATTCAAAATGTAATAGAATAGAGATCAATCGATAGCTAAAACCAAATCTGGGATTGAAAATGTTTTTGGTAACTAAAGGTGTAAAAGCAACGAGGTAAAACCGAAGTCACATGTGGCTGTTCGTAAAAATAAAAAGTTTAAAACTTTATTACTTTGAAACCGGGGGCTAGTTGCATAGCATGTTGGTTGAATCCTGCTTTTTTGCATAATATATTTGTGCACAAAAAGTTCTCAATGAACCTTTGCAATAACTGGTTATAATAAATTCGTCCATAACCCAGCGGGCAAAATCTTCAAAAAATATCTGTGGAGGAGTGTTTTCCATAGGCATGGCAAGCAATATTGCCTGCTGTTTCAATAAAAAACGCTCCTCCACAGAGACACTCAGTTTTCCTAAGCGGTGTGATTGTGCCACTCAGTCATTTTTTGAACTATGCGGTAACTGATTTATCATTAGAACAGAAAATTTTATAACTTACAGGATGTGGGTATTAAATCACTGCCAATCATCAAACTTCTTCTTTTAATAATTGGAAAAATTATTTAAAAAAATCAACACTAACATATAACAAGTTTCACTTAGATGGTTATGGAATTGAAACGTTAATCATTGGACACCTCACTTGTGTGTGGTGAAAAACTTGTGATTTCTGTCTGGATAAACAAGATCAAGGTGGTACTTTAAGCGAGATGAGAGATTTTTGAATATTCTGGTCAACTTTTGAGAAAAAATCTAGAAAATGTAATGATAATAATATGAAGGAGAATTTTTAAGTATAAATTTTTTTTTATGTCAGCTGTAAAGGAATATTGGTATAATCAGTTAGAGCGTGTTTGCATGAGAGGCGACTGTTTGAGATCTCAGTACGAATACTTGTTTACATTAAATGAATATAGCATATTCTGGATTTTTATTTGCACATGTGTCAGCAAAATTTAAATAATACGCGCATGCTTATTAACACATTTTATCATAATACAATGAAGTGTGAAAGTGTTCACACCTTTTCAAGCCGTACTGAGATTTCCAACCTACTTGAGAAGTAGGTTTGACTTCGATACGATTAAAAATTTATATTATAAAATAAGATTATCGTTCGTTCTTTCTCTTTCAATTCAAAACATGGGTGTGTTAGGAAGTAGGGATATGCTGTGGATTATGGCTAATGTAATACATAAAGAAGACATTAACGTAGAGTTCGGAATCATTAAATTTCATTATAGAAGAACACATTTAGCTTATAGACGAAAAATTATAGAAAATGTATGAAAATAAATAAACAACACTAATATCTATTGAAAGATATTTTATTTCATTGACATTATGACCTCTCAGAGAACTAAATAACGGAAAATTTAGGAAGTGTACAAAGAGGATATGGAATTGTCTAGAAATATATGTCGTGTTGGTAGCAAATTGACACGATCAATTATTGAGGAAAGAACACAGACATTTGTAAAGAAACGTGACTTGGAAAGTCGTCTATTAACTATCAATTTGATTTAATTTTAAAATTAATTTATCTTACCTTATGTAATCTTATTCGACTCCGAAAAGTAACCAAATGAAAGCCATTAAATTAAAGCCATATAATTTTATGATTTTGTGAATGATTTCAGTTAAAACGAACAAAAACTGATTTTGTACACTTGAATTATGATGTTTTTAGAGATTATAAATTTTCGCTGCCATATTCATCTCATAATGTAATCTATTTCTCGAATTCTGCGGTGTTTGTCTGACGCACTTAATAAATTTTATATATCTAGGGCAAACAAACGATGATGAAATTTGTACAAATGAACATGTTGCTTTTAATCCTTACAAGATGTGAAGACCTCCACGTCACAGGATTTCTTGATGTCAATAACTTGACTGTAGTACAGGGAGATTGCGAAACAAGAGCATTTCCAATGACAGTCACTAAAAGGGATTGTAAACCAGTTATTATCACTAACAATATCTGTTTTGGACATTGTTTCTCTAGTGTTTATTATACACCCAGCGGAAGATTAACGGCTGTTTGTCATGTCTGCAAGCCGCAACGGTACGGAAAAGTGGACGTAATGTTCGAATGCAAACACGGCAAACAAAAGTTTAAACGCCAAAGAATAATTGCAGAATGTGGATGCATACTGGTTCCATGTGAAGAATTTGCAAATGGTATTCCTTTAGAATCGTTAGGCGTTGATGATATTGAAGGCATGATTTGACACATAAATTCAAGGCTATACATATTGCATGACAACTGATGAAGGTAGTGGCAAACTGTTAAAAATCTGTGTTTTCATCTTGGTTTATTCTTGGTTTTAATTATACCATTTGCACATTATAAGCATTGGCTGCGACGCTTACATATATTTTACTGTGTATGTGTGTACATTTCTCCACCTTGTGCACAACCGGAGAGGTTATGAAAAAAACTGTAGAAGACTTATATTTGTGTTATTTGGTCTTTTCTGTAAGGTTAGGTTATGTTGTTTGAAGAAAGAGACGTTCTTTAAGAGGTTAAGACCTAATGGATTTACAAGCGGAACCCTTACTGAGACGTCTGACATTCCTGTACTGATCATATAATGCTACAATGGAAATTATATGTTTGTGTATGTGTCAGAATCAACACTATTACGTCCCAACTTAACACAGTATCATTCATTTCAAGATTTGGCTTTGCGACATAAAAGTGTGGATTTTCAAATTTGGCTTGGCAAATAGTGTTATGACTTATATAGTGTTAGGTTTGCGGCATATAGTGTTAGGTTTCGGCATATAGTGTTGCTTTGTGACATATAGTTGCGGCACAATTACTATCTTCTCGTCAAGAACTTCTTCAGTCTTTTTTTTATTTATTATAATAACGCAACATACACTACTTAATCTGATACAAATATAATAAACATATTTCAGAATTTTTAGATTTTTAATCGAATAAAGGGTAATAGTACGAAATTCGTTTGCAATAAAGCTGCAGTTTTTAATTTTTGTTCATATATATTGTAGAGTATTAAACATATATTCGACCGGTAAAATTTCAATGACCGGAATTATTCAGTCTCGCTTTGTTGATATTCGACTCCACTTACCATACATCTGTAACGTCAAATGCTTATCGAATAATAATTTTAGATATTCGATAGTAATTATTCGATAGTAGCTCTCATCCGTTATATGAAGCTTTCAAAAGTTCAAATTTTAAACGAAGAATAAGATCACGACTACAGACTACAGATACAGATCTTTCTCGTAAAATAAACATTAAAAAAAAAAAAAAAAAAAAATTAAAAGGGAAATCATATTTGACAATATTTCATGCGCTGATAAGTTGTTATCGGAGATTTGCCAGCTGAAGAAACAGGTTTCAATGACGTTATCATTCTATTTCGAATTTTCTACTGCAAAATAAAGCAAAATATACGATTTTTATAATAGCACTTCACATTTGAACAGGGTAACTTCATTTTTGAAAAAAAATAAAAATTGATCCAGCCTGGTCCCGATGTAATTGAGAAATTGAAACTTCAACTCTTGATCGAACATTTTTTTGGTATCGGCTTTAGGGTATCGGTAAAGTTCCCCGAGTTTGCTTTTCTTTTCTATCGAACTCCGGCTTTATTTCTCCTTATTAACCGCGTAGCAGGGCTGTGTATTCGATATAGAAAATTCTCGCGACCCTATTGGTTAATTAAGCATACATGTGACGTCACTCTGGTTTATACTCTCCGATAGAGCCCACTGAAGTGTCATAGCAGCAATATTTTTATAAAATAAGAGGCATAAATGTAAACAAACACCAGAGGCGGATCTAGAGGGTATGTCGAAATTTGTGGAGGAGAATGTTATCTATAAAACTATTTGGTGATACAAGCTGAAAACAGAAATTAGGTTAATGTGCTCCTCCACAATTTTTGGCATACCCTAGATCCGCCGATGGACACAGAAAAAAGATAGATAGATAGATATAGATAGATATAGATAGATAGATTGATAGATATAGATAGATATAGATAGATATAGATAGATATATAGATATAGATAGATGTCTATAGATCTATAGATATAGATAGATGTCTATAGATCTATAGATATAGATAGATAGATATATTGACACACATGGCAGGGACAAATTATAAGTGAAACAGTTAAGGGAACTCATTGCATTGCATTAGTATTTTCTATTTTTAATGTCACACAAAAATGAGGAAGAAAAGTTTGTTTAGAATTTTTTTTTGTATACGAAGTAAAGTAATTTCGAGGGATCAAACTTAAACGCGGGTAATAAACTACATACTAACTGTTTATTTCGGACACTACCTTCGAATATTGACTGGCTTCACAATCTCGGGTTTTACTTTGACGTCAGCCAATATTCTCCGGTAATGCCCTCGTAAACAGTTAGTATAGGGTAAATGCACAAAACAAACAGTACTTCGTTAGTATTTCTATTTTTGAATCCTAGAGGCAGTTTCACTGACCTTGAAGATTGTTGATGATACGGGAGTTTGCAGGGGCGGACCCAGGGTATGTCAAGTTAGTCCAATGGACGTTCTTGTTTTTTGCTGATATATCATTTAAAAAAAAATCACCATAGTAGTTTTCTACATCAACTTGGTCTTCTGCACGGTGTTATTTTCTTAATCTACGTCCAATAATGAAGGAATTGTTTAATCCCGGGGTTCGCATTAAGAAAAAATTTCACGTAGTCGTATTATATTTGCACTTGAAAACTCTACATAATCAATGATTTATACTGTCTAAATGTCAAGCCATAACAGTTTATTGCTTTTTGATCCGGATGACTTTCATAGCCCCCGTGAAATGTGCAACTTCTGCGCTTGTAAGAGAAACAATTTCGATCAGGTTCGCTTTTTCTTCTTCAGCTCAGCAGCCATGTAACTGTTTGAAAGAGTTGAAATTTTATGTGAAAATTGATATCGAGAATTTAAAGAATTGGCAGTCTGTTATAGAAAGAAAAGTGAGAGAATGCTCTTCCTGTTCAAATACTGGTTTATACTAGAAACTTGTTTCTGGTCAACTCCACACAAATGTTTTTGCTGAGTCTTACCTCCCAAATGATTAAGGAGAAGATAAAGAACACGTTTGAATTGCCTTAAGGTAGCATATTTATTGTAGTTTTTCAGAAAGTTCCTATCTTTGTCGTGGAGATAATGAAATTTGAAATTACTTTCGTTTTTGGTCCATCAGTTCTGATTTTGAATTATTTCATGAGAACTTATATTACTTCATCCATTATTAACAAAAACAAAAAAGAAAAGATGGTTAACTTTTATGTTATTCTGTCTTTTCGGTTTATTTTATAGATCTACAGCTACTGGAAATTGTATTTTTAGTTCTGTGTCAATTTGCTTTGTGGTTGATACCTCATTGGTGTTTGATTTGAGAGTTCTCACAGTCATTGACATGCACTTGAATGCCTCGTACTATTCTGATCATCCACTTTTTTCATATTTATTAAGTTCTCTTCCTGACATGTTTACATGTGTTGGTAAGATATGAGCCTTATTTTTATCACATTCATCCATCGACACTGGCCTTACTGGTTCAAGCCTCGTTCTGATAAAGTTTGGACAGGTTTTCTTTGCATAATGTCATTGTGCGATGTAATTAAAAGGGATATAAAATGTTTTTATCCACCTTCTGGCCCTGAAAAATTGCATTGTATTTTTCATAATATCTTAAAGTGTAATACAACCTCATCCAGCGAATGCCTTAACATTTTATTTTGCTACTAGGGTGTCTTGAATAATCGTGACACATTCAAGCATAACCATTATGTCCCTCTACTGCTCTCCTGCAAATAATCGTAAACGTAAACTTAACAAATTATGTGTAATGACATCTAAGAAATCTAAAATACAAACTAAATTGACATTTTCAAAACCCGAAAGATCATTTAAAATAAGTGACTCCAGTAAACCAGTGCTTTCTGGCAACTTTAAAAAACCATTTCCTTTAAATATTGTATCCAACACTAGTGAATCTTTTTATCCCTTCTGAAACATTTGTTTTTCCTAAATCCGATAATGGGAGAAAATTTATTTTGTCGTGGCTTAAGCAATTCTCCTGGCTTTGTTATTCTCCAAGCCTTGGTGCTTTTTGCTTACCGTTTTGGACACAGATTCTCCAAAAGTTTAAAAGTAAAGAAGCTGTTCACTTAACCATTTCGACACTGCCCTGGTGCAGTTGCTGCTTTTACAAGGCACAGTAAAGGGGGTAAAGGAGATAAACACATCCACCAAGAGATAAATAGAAGACGTTTCTTTACAAGACCAAGTTCCGAATAATTTCATAATTTTGGTCACCCCCTCCATTTTCTCTCTTCTTCTTCTCATCTTAATTTTTACTTTTTCTTTACTTTTTAACGCTCTTCTAAAATTTTAATCATTTTACAAACATAATCTTATCATAATGAACATAACTCTAGCTTTTAACTGGAGTCACTATGAGGCGGATCATTGTTTCTTACCATGTTGGTCCAATAGATGATTTTCAAATGTTTTTATCAGGTTCATTACACGATCATACCCTGTGTAAACTTGAAATCAAGCAAAATTTATACAAAACAGTTAAAATGCTCATATCTATTGAACAAGAAGCATTTAAATTAACAACCAAGATGAAGAACATTAATATTTTATGTTGAAACATTCAGTAATTATTAAGCAAAGAACACAAATATTTATAAACCCTTGAAAGCGTAGTTTTATGTTGAAAGTCATTGATTTTAACTTTCCTGTTCTTCCATTTAAACTTAATATTTTACTTTATGTCGCTTTCTGAATATGTCATAATCAACATATCTTTTTGATGACTCCATTCATGCATGGTTTGGTTTATGAATTCATTCACATGTTAGATTTTCTATTTGTCCTATTTTTCTATTTTTCATATGACCCTCAATGGTCATATGAAAACGGTCCGACGGAGTCTTTTTTATTGAAACAACAGGCGATATTGCTTGCCATTCCTATAGAAAATACTCCTCCACAGAGACCTTCTGAAGATTATTTGGTTTCATTGGGTGCAGAGCGGCATGATGAAAAAAAGAACAACGATTCAATCTGAGAAAAAAACATTATTTGGCAACCTGAATTTCTGTCTGTTACTCCCTTGTCAGTCTTTATAGAGTCATGTCAAAGATATGAAATCTTCTCAGTGCGTTCATTTTTATTGTATTTATTTCTAGAAAAACCCATTAATAGTTGCACCCCCCAAAAACCCAGAAAAAGTGAATTTTTTCGGGACCCCAAGACCCCCAGCTGATATAACAAATTTTGGTCGCATACTTCTTTTTAGACCTGTGTCCGCCCCTCGGTTAATTTTGTGCAGCAGTGTGTTCAATTGTGTTCAACCAATGCACATGCAGGCGGAATTTTACAGCGCAAAAAGGACAGGTTTCTTCGAACCCAGCCGTTTGTGAGTGAATAATGTTCCGTTCGTTTTGTAGAATCACTGAAATCATTCAAAGAAAGCTATAAAAGTAATTTGTGCACGAGGATAGATAATTGAGCGGTTTTTAATCATTATTAGGAGTAAACTGCAATATAGTCCTGGCGACAAATTTTTAAACGGCTACTGATATGATGATAAATATATTTCACTCTTAGAAAGCACGTTATTTCACTTTGCAGTGCAAGGCGAACATTTAGAAATGTGCATGCGCCAAATACATCTTGAAGAAATTAAACGGGGTTGTGTTTTCCTGGCTTCGCACCAGCCTTAAATTTCTTCCCAAATGACTGAGGATTACACCGAAGTGGAAAGTGTTTAGGTCGTCTTTGCTGGTCTTCATGAAACAAGTAAAAACTGGGCGAAACGAGACGTGTTTAAGTCTTTATCTGGTCTTCAAGGAACGAGAAAAACTCGGCGATACTGAGACGAGTTTAAGTCGTCTTCTTCTCGTTTTCATGGAACGAGTAAAACTCGCTGACAACGAGACTAGTTTAAGTCGTCTTTTTCTCATTTTCATGGTACCAGTAAAATACCGGCGATAATGACACATGTTTAAGTCGTCTGCTCTCGTCTTAACAGAACCAGTAAAAACTTGGCGAAATAAAACGTTTGCATAACGCGTCTTCATTCGTGCTGATGACTGTGGGAAACATTCTGTAACCATTGGAAATAATTAGTCTTGGGGGTTTCTTTTCACGAAGTAATGACACATATATTTTTATGAGAACAAATGCGTTTTTCTTGGAGTTTGCTTATTATTAACTCTGGGTTAAACTGGATTATTGTAATTACCTCACATAACAATTTCTTTACAGACATTTATAAGTTTGTTTTGAACCCTTCCACATATCTGAAACGTGCAACATCCCAACATCGAGAAAATAACAAATTAGGGGGTAGATTTGATAAAATCAACAACTTTTTTTAAGCGTTACTGGCTTTGTTCCGTAGAAAGTAAATGGTAAAAGAAATCCTTTTTTTGTCTTGAATTAGAAAGTACCTTTTGTTGCAGAACTCTATCGTCTTCTTCTATGAAGATGATAATAAGGTTAAACTGAAATTAATTGACCCCCGTACCAGTAAAGAATCGCCATTCAGCTGTGATTCGATTTCTATGGGAAAAGAACTGAAAGAATACCCATGGAATGCAATACGATAATCTTTTCGAACGTTCATTTTGTTTTTTGAACTTATTCAGTGAAGTGAACGTCTTTGTGTTGTGACTCGTTATTGCCCATGCAGCGAGCGAGAAGGCAAAGTAGTTTCACGAGATAGGCAAAAACCAGTTTTCGATTTTGTTCATCATCATCATCCAACATCCATGATGCTTTGCGCGGTTTTCAGAAATCAGCTGACCTTGCTTTTTTTTCCGTGTTGAAAACATTCGGTCAAGCACCACGGTCAAGCTCCACTCCACCCACCACAAAACAAGGCAGCTAGCTAATATTAATTATATATTATATAATACTCTCTTTAGTAGTTTTTACTTATTTTATTCAAATGCAGTTGTAAAGAAAACTATAAATCCAGCCAACCTACACGAAAAACAGAAATGGAAAGGCATTTGGCTCGGAGGCATTTTTGATAATAAAAAATGTCTATGACACTTGCTCACTAGTTTTCAAGAACAGAAAGTGTTCACCCTCTATATAATGTGTTGTTCCCCAAATTGAAAATTATATTCATAAACAGCTTTAACCATAGAAAAAGAATAATTGAAACTCAATGAATAGGTATTTTTGTTATTTGTGGTCGTTGATGTACGACTTTTAGATAAGCAATGGCCATACTAGATTTTCGAAAGATTGTGTATTTTTTTCAGAACTGCTCTTATTATAGAATAGAATTCGAACACACACAAATAAGGCCATTCTAAAGATCTTAGTACCCCGGATTAAGCATGCGTCTTATTAGAACTTAGCCTCGTAATGGTAAAAAGCATGTTAATAAAGCTCTGTAAATATTTTGTTTGTTGGACCAGTATTGTTCATAGTAAATAAAGAGTTTATCATGTCATGCGCCTGATGATTTATGTTGGGCTACGTTTCCCATGATACTTTGCAAAATAAAGTTTCGAAATTTGCAAAATTTGCAAAATTTTTACAACTTACATTTTTGCGAATCGACAATATCAAAGTGATTCTCAAATGAATATTTTGGAATAATTTCATTATCCAACCTTTCACGAATGTGCCAAAAAATTGCGAATTCACAAAAGTTTCCCTAGAGAAAGTTTCTCCAATTGAATTATTATATTGCTAAAATTACGCAAAGTGTTTGCATCATGCTAATAAGAATTTACCATTATTAGTTACAACTACTCCTATGAAATGTCTAAATTGAAATTATATAAATGATCATTTTAGGTGTATGTGATCTTCAGAATCCTATGAAAGTGGATCGAACTAAATTTAGCAATTCAAGCAAGTTAATGTTACTGCTCTTGGAGAAAGAGCTTTTAGAAAGAGTTTGGAAATGTAGTTACATTATTACTGTAAATGTGATGCAGCTATTATTTGCAATGAAGTCAGCCTCAAATGTGACTAACCTAAAACATCTGTTATGTACGGAATTTGACAACCCAAGTTTAGAAAAACATTTTTAAACATTCCCAATCAACTTCTTTCATTATCTGATATTTGTGTTGGTCTCCAACCTTGAAGATGGTGGGTGTCACAACAATTAAACGTTTGATTAGTGGAGTAGTGAAAAACTTACAAATTTGATGATTTTTTATCATAACGTCAATAGTCGTGGGTAGAATGTTGTAGTAGAATGTTACATATCAATTTCACAAAGAAAGATATGGTTGATGAAAGACAAGAAGTAATGCTTGATGTATAGAATTATACTTCAGAGACTTCAACTAACCAATCGAAGCCTTCAGAGACTTCAACTAACCAATCGAAGCCCCGAAAACTTGAATGATTTATTTCTTATGCTATACTTTCTTTTTGATATATTGAAATACAGAATAAAATGGATAGAATGAAATTCTTTGATTTGTTTTATTTCTTATTCGATAAGATGTAGCAATGAATGTTTAATGGAAACGTTCATGCCAAAAAAAGTTATTCAAGGCAACTATTTTCTTTTTGATTCGAAGCCTGTCTGTTCTATAGCCTGTCTCTGCTCAGTCTATGGCGGGGGCATTCACAGCTAGAGCTTCCTGATATGTTTTATTTTTTAAATTGAATTTATGAAAACTAAGGAACGATGGAATTTGACTTTGTTTATCATTGAAGATGAAATTAATCGGAAATGTTACACGTAAGTTTAGTTCTCTTGTAATAATCTTATTTAAAGTAGATGCTTTATATACATCTATTTCTTCTTCATTTTGCAACTTTGTGTTTGTCGTTTTTTGATGTGGCGCTACTTTAGTTTGTTTTTGTGGTGAATATTATTAGTCAAGTAACCGGCGGACCGAAGTGATTGGAAATGAGAAGGACATTTCTAAATTGTGTTTATCTAATACAACTTGTTAATGTGATCTAGAAAAACTTTACGGGACTTTCTGAAATTAATTATATAGTCCTTCCAGTAGATTTTAGTCATTTGATGACGTCACACGAGATTTTTTTTTCTTTTCAAAAATGCAAAAAAAACATTATGCCATTCAGTTCATTTTTACTTATAGATTACAAAAATCAATTACCTCATATCATAAAAATGTATGTACAAAAAGTTACACAGCTTCAACTTAAGTTTGATGACGTCATAAAATTTTAAATAAAGGTGAAGAAAAAACGGCTAAAACTTTAAACAGCTATTACCTTAAGTCTTCAATTAGTAACTAAGCAACCAACGCAACATATACATGTCATATTTTAATAGATTTATTCTTCGTCGGGAAAATCGGAGGAATCGTCACTACTGTCTATTGTGTCAACGTTTTTAACGCTGGTTTCATTCTCCCATGATTGCAACCACACAGATCAATACATTCTAATCCACGTGACCTACAAACATATACGTTTGTTGGGCACTTCGAATTCAAACAGTTACACGATATAAGCTGCAGCACATCGTCGGATGCAACGGGAAGAAGCATCCATGTTATTGTTAGTGCACCGTTGGTTTATTATTTTGAACGCTTTTGACTTGCCAATGATGCCATAAAACGAGCTCGTGTAATCATTACCGCTAAAAGCATGAAGTGCAGGTAATGCCAAACCAATCTCCATCGCGATGTCTTGTACGTCAATGACACATTTTCTGGATGGAACTGTAAGCTTTATGAAGAGCCTGATATCCAGTTGAAAGTTGATATCTCCTGATATCAAGAAGTTGATATATCCTGATCTCCTGATATCCAGTTGACTGTTGAAATACAGTGCATACAAGGCGATATCGCTGTCCACAGTTTCAATAAACGCGGATTTGATACCATTATCAGACGCATTTTTAGCACAAAGAAACAAGAAACCTTAGTATGCAGATACTCCTTGTGAGGTGTAGACAATATCACTTCTTCTTTACAGGTAACGTGAAAATAATAACACTGGAATGAAAAAGCAAATTATAATAATAATATTATTATAATTTAATAATAATAGTTAATAATTAATAATAATAAATATAATAATAATAATAGGTAATGATATTATATAGAAAGTTTGAGCTCACGATATTTATTTATTTCAAAATTAGTGCATGTAATAAAGTATTAAATGTGAATCTTCCGACAAATACTGAAAGAAATTCGAACACATTTAACCATTTATGAAGTTTCTGTGAAACAGAAAGTTTGAAGAACTTGGAATTTACGTTGATGAAAACAGGATGGCCGGTCATTTCGTTTAAATATCGTGATGGATTGTTTGCAGGGTCTGGAAGGCTGGCTGCCGTTTGTAGCGTTGTAGATAATTGTATTGTATTGTAGATAACATCTTGGCAAAGTGATTTCAGTCTGGTGTTCTTCCTGTCACGGATCCTAGCTTTACACCGGTGATCAAGAAACGGAAAAGACAAAACAGGAGAGGTGGTATTTCTGTCTGCTTTTCTAAAACGTCATCTACCGTTGGAGGCAGATCTTGAAAGGTAGGAGCCATTGCTTTTATCTCGGCACGCACAACTTTACCAGCGTTTTTCACTTGATCTTCTATACGTTTCTCCTTCTTTCAGTCGGTGATTTCTTTCTTCAATACTTCATGTAATGTTTTCTTAGGAGATGTTATTTTCGTCATTCTCATTGTGCTTGCTTTCTATATTTTTAGCAAACCTGATACAAGATATTCAAAAAATCTCAGAAAAAGACCTGTTGAAAGAACTAACAGCAGTGGAGGAGTGCGCAGGAGGAGTGCAAGAATCTCTGCTGCAGCGAAAAAACGAGTCTACAATACTTCAATAAATGAGTATTTTTCAACACCAGTTAACGAGATTAATCCAAACGTACCTTGTGAATTTGAACTTCTAGTATATTCTTGATAACACGTTCGATGGTAATTCAGTTGTAAAGAAATGGTTTCCCAATCAACTCCATTCACATTCGCTAAAAGCTGAGGGTTATCGTTCCTTTCAACAGCGCACTTCTTAAGCGTCTCCGCTGCAGTTTCCGTAACACATTTCACTCCCAATCTTCGCGTTGATTGTTTTCTTGCGGTAGCATATATAACACTCTACGTCTGCAATGATTTTTCCTAAATATTAAACCATAATGACTAACTACACGATTCTATAAAAAATATTGAAGCTGTAAAAAACTTTCGGAGGTTTAGTGAATATTATTCCATAAAATTTCTCTTTTGATTATTATCTAAAATGAAAATTTTAAACAAAAAGCGTAAAATTATTACCTGCTCGATTTCGTTTACGGGCTGAAGATCTTGTTTTTGCGTTAATATGGGTTTCGTCGGTCCTCTCTTCTTCGTTTCGTCGGTCCTCTTTCTTCGTTTAACATTCTCTTCTTTCCTTTAACGTTTTTGAGCGTTTTTGAATGCGTATACTGATCGTAAAAGTATTAATGATGAAATACCAAGTCGTAACGTCGTAAAAAAGGTAACGAACATTACGATGTAGACGGCTTTATCATCTCGGATTTTACTAGATATGGAATTAAGGAAACATTTGTTTAATATCTACCGAAAATAAGCCAAATTTTATAACATCTATATCGGACAATTTTTTGTCGCAACTTTTACCCAATACGATATTTTTTTGTAACTGCGGATCCAGGCTAGAGCAACATCTGATACAGATCCTTCATAAGACATATGGTGGAGATCAGGCTATTTGGTAATCCTATCTAACAACCTTTCTAAATTTCACATATTCTCAAAAATAAAGTTGAAAATGTAAAGCGATTTACATAAATTTTTAAAGATAAATAAATGGTTACAAAGTAAATAATAATATTAATAAATAATAATAAATAATTATAAGTAAATAAAAATATCAACAAATTTTACCATACCTTGCTTCTTTGACTTTGTCTAGTGACTTTTCAGTAAAACCTCTGAGTTTCAGTTGGTCGTCTTTGCAATTTATAGAATGGATTAAACATTCTCCTTTCGTTTTTATATCTTTTTTAGGAGAAAACAAAATAGCGAGAGAATTTGAAGAACCTTCGCTCGCTATTCCTGATTTTTCCGCATGTGTTCGTTTACATTTTTCGCGCGTGAAACAAAGGGTTTGTTATAGTCAATCTATGTAAAGAAAAAGTCTATCTAGTCTATTAAAACTCTATCAAAAAACTTAAGTAATGCATTTTAAAATGGTTATACATTGTTTTTTATGTTTTTATCTGTTTTGTTTAGAAATCCTTTTCTCAACTATATTTAACATTACCCCCTGAAATGTTTTGTTCATATTTTAAGAAACCCGCTCGGGCTGAGTAAGTTAATGAATAATGGCGGATAAATCCATGTGGATCAGAGCTGGTCGAATAAAATTAATTTTTTTTATATAACTCTGCTTATAATTACTTATAGAAGTTCCGGTTAAAAGTATTTTGTTAACCGAACATATGATGTTTTTGTTTATGTTATTTGTGTTTCAAAATTGCATGGTTTTCTGTTTTTTTGGGCCGCCTGCTTCTTGACTATATCTTATTGTGTTTTGAAAAATGGTACTGTCGGAGGAAGTACAATATGGAGGCTGGCCGGTTGCTGCTGCTAATGGAATGTTTTGATATTTTTTTTTTCAAAAGTTTTATTTTCCCCCTCTACGTTTGTTTTCTTTTAAATTAATCTTTTTCACAGTTTTTTTACAATATTTTATTCTGATACTCGAGTCTAAACCGACTAACATTCTAACACAGCTTTTATTGTGTATCATTATTGTTTCATTTTGTATACACCCATCCATTATTTAGCTAGGAAACCTACCTATTTCTCTCACTCCCTGCCATTCATATCAGATAATAAAAATATGAAGGGAATGGGTTTGAATCAGGTTGCCTATATATATCCAAAATTTTAATAAATATGAAATGTATTTATTTTAATCGTTCTAGTATCGTATTTTGAAAATAATGTCACAGTGTATACAATTCCAAAGAAAATTGACTAATAGCATTTCATATGTTTTCTAATCTTGCGTCTCCATTTCCATTTTCTGTTGTTTTAATGTCAGGCGTCTCTAACAAGTTCTCAACTGGTCTGCAATTGAACAATAAAACAGGTACCTGCACTGTTCTCTAGCTGTAACATCGAAAGACGTCTTTCAGAGACAGGAGAAAGACGTCTTGAGAACACGTCTTAAAGACGTGCACAAGACGACTTCTATTGACGTCTTTTTCCGTCTGAAAAAGTTGTATTTTGGTGTTACACCTGGAGATCAGTAGAAGGCGACTTAGAGACGTATCAACTGGTCTCCAAAACACGTCTTAGAGACGTCTTAAAGACGTTTTGTGTTTACTGGGTTAGGATCAAATTGATCCTTCCTGAAGTTTTCCCAGTAAAACACTAAAGTCATTCCCAACCAATAACGTCTCCTCGAACTAATTCAAGTGGAATCACATACCAGTTTTATATTGTTCAGTACAGTGCTAGGTCCTGCATGCACCCAATCCACCCTCTCACACAAGCATGTTGAATCAACAAAAACATTGAAATAAACGTCATAGAATCTTTTATGACGGTAAGAATGTAGTTATTTTTCATAGCGTTATAACATTTTGATAACGGTAGCAAAAGCTGCAGTTTCCCACTCCTCCACACTGTCATTCCTATAGAAAACACTCCACCTCATGGAATTTTGAAGATTTTGACCATCGGGCTGCATTAAACCTGGTTGATCTTTTTTGGGTTTCGACATTCGATAAATTGAAAATCGATTCCAATCCGAGTTATCCCGGTTAACCAGTTGATCACATTTATAGTCGCACCTAAGTCATTCTGTTGGCAAATATTTGAACACAAGCGGTGGACCATATCTGATCGTACAACGTGAACCGTGAAATTCTGGAGATAACGAAGTGACTGCGCTGTTATAAATATCTGATCATGCATCAGGAACCGTCAAATGCTGGAGATAGCGAAAGTGACCGCAACAACCTCTGCATTCAAGGTATTTTGCCGCATCACAATCAAACCTCAGTAACTCAAAATTCCAACTTTCTCCAATTCGAACTATTTTGAGAGGTCCTTTTTAGCTAATTCAGGACACTTTAGAAATCCAACAAGTTTGTACTGTGGGTGCTGCTATTACAAAGAAATAGCGCAAAACAAACGTTTCAAATCCAATTGACAAAAGCCATTTTGAGATTTTATCTAATAATCCAAAAGGATTTTTCTTGTTTTAGCCTTGATAAGTTTGAAGTGCTTCATTTTTGCTGCCAACACACACAAAAAACATCAAACGATCGACGATCGATGTCGGATTGATCGAAAAATCATCAAAATAAACAAATTCAAGGAGTTCATTAAAAATAAATAAATAAATCCACATTGTCAAAACAAAAGCAAGTGGAAACCATCATCGATATTGTCATCAAGTACTAATCGAAACAAGAAGTGCTGTAGTTCTTCATTTTAGCGCCCTTTATATAAAGTCCCCCCTTCTTATAAGCGTCCCCAAAATTTAAAAAAGCGCTGCCCCTCTATCATGTGACTTAAAATCCTTAATTCAATTCTTTTTCTTTTGATATTTTTGGTGTGTAATTAACTGATTTTAAAAATACATTTATATACCCTTTTTTAACGCCCAAAAATTTCAATAAAAAATAATATGCGCCCTGTAGGCGCTTAAAAGAGGAAATGCGGTCTAATATTCTAATATAAATATGTGGTGACAGTGTGTGTATGACATTAGTATAGGTGAACCATACCTTTAGTGTGCAAACAAGTGGCGAAAAAAGAAACGCAGTAATGTCTTGGATTTTGACCTATCTTGTTGTCTTTCAAGTTATCTGTCATACTACAGTGAAAGCAGGTAAGCCATTTCAAGTCCTTTAAACATAGTCACTAGAAAATTCCCTGGGATCTTAATTTCAAGTTTTAGTGTTGTAATTTTTAGGTTATAATGTCTATCTGTTGTCAATGTCAATGCCTATCTATGTGTTATGCATACACTTTGCCATTAAGTTTTGGAGAAAAGATTTCACTTGCTTGGTTCTTGGGTATTTTCTGGTTTTAGAAATTGAGAAAATGCAATTTCATTTAGAAATTAATTATATTATTTTTATCCTCCCCTCTCCATTCCTCATCGCCTATTAGAATTGACCAACGAACAGTTGATTATCGAACATTGTAACGCCTCTCAGAGGCGTAGCTAGAGCTCAGTCAAATTTGTGGAGGAGAGTTTAGTCATTTTAAGTAGAAAAGGAAATTGTGCAAGTAACCTATTCGACAATTAAGATTGAAAGAAAAATCATAACGTTGGACTCCTCCACTTTTTTTGACTTTGAATACCCCTATGCCTTTGTCAGTGATGAAATACAATCTTTTGAATTTCATTCGTTAATATGATAAGCTATTAGTTAGTTTTCATTTTCTAGATGTGAGTCCAAGAGGCTCCAGCATGAGTGGCGTTGTAAACTTATGGAACAAGCACATGCAAAGGACTGGCATGCCTAATCTCCGAAAAGCCAGCATTCAATATTTACGTTGCATTAAAATGTACGGAATTGATTGGTGCAAAAAAAAGAATGTCAAACCTAGAAGATCAACCTAGGAGAGAAGAATTTGAATTTACGTACAGAGAGAGTGTTTTATATTTTGAAATGTTTCTTGCCGATCCATGTTGAGTCGGCGGCAGGTGGAAAAGAAATAAAACAAAATAGAAAGACAAACAATTCTTGGCGGTATTTGAAATATTTACAGCTGTTCAAACTGAAATAAAAATAGCTTGTTTTGTTTCCCTTGTAAATAATTCTTTAGAAGGATTAGTTAAAGAGTACTTTGGTTTGATATTGCAATCCTAACCAGAGTTCTAAAGATCAAACAAGTGTGATTTCTCGCCACTCAGAAAGCTAGACATCGGATCTTTGATATTGTTTCTGTCATTTGTATCACCGCACGTACGCGACGTCGTTTTAACGTTCGAACAACGTCCATATAACGACGTCCATATAACGACGTCCATATAACGACGTCCAGATAACGACGTCCAGATAACGTTCCAACGACATCGTGTGCACGCTTGGTTAAAGTTGTTGACTTTATTTAGTTTGGGTTTCATGTAAAGGTTTATATTGTTTTTTACATTTTTGTATATACATCTGTCACAATCGTTTTTTTTTTTCAAATTCCGTATTTCCCTCATAAATCGGAAGGTTGAAAGTTAATAAAATGAAATACGATAGTCTAAAGATATTCATAAAGTTTAGAAAGGGAGATTTTGAAAATGTTATGTAAAAATGGTGTGAGGAATAGGCTTTTTAGAACTATGCTAACATGCAAAGTGCAAATTATACTAGTATATATGGAAAATAAAATTTCACATCGAGCAGATGATTAATTCTGCATTTAAAAATCATTCTATTTTATAACTCTTCTGAATTAGTATCTAATATTCCTTGTGAACCTGTAACATTAACAACCAGAGGTGGAGAGCTGGAGCTCAGTCAAAATTTGTGGAGGAGAGTTAGTCATTTTAAGTAGAAACGGAAAACATGCAAGTAACCTATTCGACAATTAAGATTGAAAGTAAGATCATAACGTTGGACACCTCCATTTGTTTTGACTGACCCTGAATACGCCCATGACAACAATAGCTTTGAATACGAAAATCAGCGGCGGATCTCAGAATTGTGGAAGAACACATTAACATAATTTCTGTTTCCAGACTGTATCACCAATGAGATTATTTGAACTTTTTTCTTTTATGCTTCAATAGCTAACAATCTCCTCCATAAATTTCGACATACTCTTTAGATTGGCCGCTGAAAATAGCTTTATTTAATGGAGGAATCGTCTTTCATTTGAAGTACCACTTTTTATCATATATTGTTGAAAAAAAGTATTGTACATTGGTACCTGTTTTCATTTTGTTATTGTTTACATAAGCCATAGCCATTAAAAAAATTCTCTGGTCTGGACGTCTATCATGAAATTCTGTTTTTACTTAAGTGTGACTATTTTGCACACCTTTTGATCACATGATGGAAAAAAATACTGTCCATTGGTTGGAATTTTCTCAAAACGTAAGCGATTCGCTTATTCGCTATTCGATTCAAAGAAAACATTGACAATAAGTTGCTATAACCTAGTGGGCAAAATCTATTGCATGCCTTTCCTATAGAAAACACTCCCCCTCATAGACATTTTATTATATATATATAATATATATAGGAACTTATTGGAGCCCCACAGCGGCGGATCTAGAGGGTAGTCGCAATTTATGGAGTGGAACATTAACATAATTTCTGTTTTCAGTCTGCATCACCTATAGACGTATTTGCACGCTTTTCTTTCATACTTAAATAACTAACATTCTCCTCCACAAATTTCGAATACCCTCTAGATCTGCCGCTGCCCCATGTTTTTCTGTTTTTTAAAAAGACCTTACTTGTATTAAACTTAGAATTGTATTTGAATTTGCGACGAGGTCAAAACGAACACAGCGGCTTTCGCCATAGAGAAAGAACCAAACTCTTTGATATGTTAAGTGTTTATCTAAAAGCTAATCGCTATTTGATTTCAATATTAGTAAAGGCTTCTTATCGGCCTTTTGTTTTGTTATATTTTTAGATAAAAATATTATTAGTGGTCAGTGTATGATCTCTAGCCAAAACAAACCCAGATGTGCGAATTTCTCGATGACATAGGTGACCAATATGCACCGACATAACGTTAGTAATTTTAGCACTTTATAATTTGTTTAGTGGCACTATACCGTAATTTCTCGAATAAGTGCTCTGTGTGTTTAATTAAAAGATAAGGCGCAAGGGCGTGCGCTTATTCGAACATATGCGCTTCTAAAGATACGAGTAGACGAATTCAATTTTTTAGAGACCGCCGGTCAAAACGGATATGAATAAGTGGGCCAAGTGCGAAGTGACAACAAAACGCCAATTTTAGTTTTCTTTGAAGAACTTAATAAAATTGTTTCTATTTGTAAACATATGGAAATAACCATAGTTGATGAAGACATGGTAAGGAAAAAGCTTTCCATGCTGTTCTTTCCCTCGGTATAAATCAAGGAAACCTGCATGATTATAGTACATAGTGTAAACCTATTTTCTTAAAAAATACGCAACTATCGCCTCGATTTGAAGATGAATACTAATGACGTTTACAAAAACAGGAGTTAATTTTTTTTTATTGTGCTTAAACAACGGAGTGAAGGCTGCATTCACACTAAAAAATAACACTGCTAAAACTTTAGGCATTTATTCTGAAGGTGAAAGTGTGAATTGAAGGCTAGTGTAACGAGGTCTGAAAACTAACGATCTCGTAATAAATCTGAGGCAACAAAGGGCCTAGATTGAGACATAAAATTACGTTACTGTATTTGGGAAGCTACCATCATGTTTTGAAAACATGATACAAGAAGTCTGGGCCGACCAGGAGTTAAGTTCCGTTTAGACGGCTAATGAAATAAATAATTAACCAATAGAACACGTACATCCGATGTTGTAAATTACTTGCTATCACACAAAATAAATGTTTGTCTTTGTCTTTTTCACAGTGTTTGTGGACATAAAGGGCATCTCTGTTGCATTATAAATATCTTCACAACCGGGTATTATCCCAATCTGTTTGGTTCATTGTATCAAACAACGAGTGGAAATTACTTGTACTGAAGATACGTTGAAATGCATTCACACATCTTCTTTTGATTTCCTTTCGTATTGACCTCGCTAACAGCATATAAATGAACGGGTTAATTGCTGACACAATCCATGGTACAACAAACATCGCAACGTTCATGGTAGGATTACTAAGAAATGTATTGGTTAATATTTCGTACGTTTGCACTCCAAGAAAAAACGCCCAGCCAATTATGAATGGTAGGGGAGCTGCGATGAATACGATTGAATGCTTGACTTGTTGTCTGTAGTGTTTCATGTCGATTAAGTTACAGTCGTCTTTCAGATATGCCATCAAGGAAGGAAGATTCTTTAGTTTTGTGGAGACATTCAATGTTTTGATAAAACAGACCAGCACGCCAATATAACACGCACATGTCACAACAAGACAGCCTAATAAGGCTACCGATGTGGCGATCCAAAAGATAGCTTGATTGTACAAATAATTTTCTGTTATAACCATACGAAGTGACGCCAGGATGAGCATTGCGAAGCTATACATCCATGCAACAGATATAATGAATCTTGGATTAGAAATGATTCTTTTTCCAGTCTTCCATTGGGTTATAGATAGAAATCGCTCAACCGCTATGCACGTGACAGACAACATTGATCCCGAAGCCAAGAAAATATCCAATGACGGAAACAGAAAGCGATGCACATTTACTGACCAATTAGTTGGCGTATGAAATAAATAGATAAGGAATGCCAACGTTGTCAATAATACTAAAATATCTGCTACGGCAAGATTACACACATACTTCCAAGCCAATTGGTTTAGTTGCTTACTGGTGAAGACAGTGTAGATTAAAAGAATATTGCAGATCATCCCAATTATAAATGAAACGATCCCAAACGCCAAAATTACCGGCAACTGCGCATCCATTTCATTAAAATCAACAGGACAATATACACGGTAAAAGGAGATGCTTTCATTTGCAAATGTACAGAAATGTTCTGCCAGGTACTTTAAGGAAACGTTCAGTTCGTTAAACATTTTCTGGTTATTTTCTAAATAATTAATTGATAAATGAAAGTTACACTGCTGATGTTAAAATGCAAAACCATACCTGTTGTAGGATCACTTTCTTATATGTTGTAGATACTGAGCTACCATTCCTTATAAAAATTGTTCATAACAGTTACCGGACAACTTAGTTCTTATTTAAAATTCACCCTCGGCCACTCAGCCGCCTCTTTCATGATGAGCAGCTGCCTGTCTTGAGTATAAGTATAACAAGTAGCTGTCTGTTTTTTGTGGCCTGCCTGACGTTTCCGATCAGTATCTTGCCAATGTTGTTTGCCAATGTGACAAATAATGCAAATATGGCGCGAATACAAAAATTATTATTAATATAATCTTTATTCCAAAATGGTATATGCAGCTATTTGCCTTGAAGAGCCTACCCAAGCATACCAATATCGTCCATCATCTTTTGGTTGTGTTGTTACACAATCCTTAAGATATTAAGGCGATCCCTATCTGTAACTGGCGGCCGCTTGTTTTTGCGTGGCTTGAAACAGATAAAACCATAGGCCAGAGCAGTTCTAAAAAACTAAAAAACTTAAACCGACAGCCGCCTAACATGCTGTAAGTTTTACCGCTAATCTTAGTAGTAAGTTTGCCTAACAAGATGTTTGTATAACCAACATTGCTAAACAGTGACCTCACACCAATAAAATACATTATTTTCCGCACATTGTCATTGCACTGCAAGAGTTACTCTTCGTATGTTCTTGGATTTACCTTTCATTTAAAGTTTAATTTTCAAAAGAAACACCTTACCTGAGTGGCTGCAGCAATTTTAACTAAGATCAAATCAACAGTCACGTTTAATAGCAAGAATCCAACCTCGCTACCAGTGTTTTTATATTGGACATTTACGAAGAAGGAGAAAAAGACCCTGGAATCGAGGTTAAAAATGATGACTCTTTATTCCAAATATCCTATTTTTCATTTTTTGCATAAGCTATTATATTCAAGGAATATATATTATAAAAAAATTCTCAAAATTCCCAATTAAAATCAATACAGTTAGTTTTCGCTGTTTTTTTTTTCTAGTAAGTCAACTCCAGTTTTTTCCTGTTGATCCGAAACCTTATTTTGAAAATTTCTTGCGCAAGAATGGTTCCTTCTTTAAATGAAAACATTGAATTACGCCAACAATACAAACCTTTGATGAACAACCCATTGCAAATAAATGTTTTGCTATTCAGTACATATTGACCAATAAACATTGGAATATTTATCAGGTGGTCCAATCATGAATAATATATGGTTTGTTTGGATTACGCTCACTCACGAATGTTTATATTAAAAAACAAGGAAAAAATGATTCATATAAGGAACTAGGTGTTACGATCAAATAAAAAAATTCGTTCAGCGATTTTGCATTCACACCATCACTTGTAGATGAGCTCCATTAATAAATCCTGACTTTACCTGGCAGATGAAATAAAGCTATAAGGAACATGCTGAGTGTTTTATCGCTACCTGAGTCCCTGTTGAGTTAAAACATATAAAATGCAATATGTATGAAATAGTTGTTAAAAACTTAATTTCAAGAAAGATTAATTTTTCGATCAGAATCTGAAGCAAATAGGATCAAAATGACCAAAATACTGCTGCTACACATTCTCTTATATCTCTTATATCATATAATATTATATTATTTATTTTCTCTTTCATAGCTACATTTTATTGAATGTTATCATATCCAAACAATGCCAAACGATTTTGAATTACGTCAATACTCGAGAAAACTTGGCAACTTGCGATAAAGTGTTCTGTTATCTTTGTAGAAAGGAGGAAAAAAAATATTTTTTTCTTAACATTTTTCTTTCAAATCTGATTCGGAATGAAATAAAATATAGACCAACGCAATGATAGAGGATGTCTACACAGTATGAGTGTAAACCACTGATCAAGAAGAACTGGATAACGGGAGCCTATTGTTTCGCTGAGTAAACATTGAAGCAAATTTTTCGAAATCAGTTGGTTAAAACGAAAACAAACATGGAAAGGAGCAGTTGTTTCAAAGAACAAATACAGATCTTTAAACACAGATCTTCAAAATTTTAACTTTTACCTCCAAATAAAGTTTTTACTTGTAATATAACACCGATGATAGTTAAACAAACTGAAAAACTTCTGCTAATTTTAGCGAATTTATATGTCTCATTATGGCTGATTCATGTGGTGCTACTAATCAGGGTAAAGGGACAACAAAGAGTTAGGACTACAAAACAGCAACTGAGTCTGTAAGAAAATTGTGAAGAGCATAATGGGATAATCTAAATTTGCCAAAAAGGAAAGAAAGACGGTATAGGTGGCAAAATGCAATTCCGTGACGTTGGAATTTTTTTTAAAATGTATGTAATGTAAATATATTTCTTTTCAACCTCGAGCAACAGTTTCAACTACTTTTGAAAAGTAATTACATTCTCAGATAAAATGACTCAAATGGACTATTCCTACATAAGAGAGTTGGCACTATGGATTGCATTAGCTCCTAAATGGCCTTCTGTCTCTCTGGATAATAGGATATTCAAAGCAACAAAAAGCAATTGGTGCTCACACTAACGGGGATAACGGCGTTACTGGGGTTAAAAGCGTTACCGGCGTTAGGGTGTAAATAATAATCTTTAACGCTGGGCGCATTCACACTCTGTCAATGATATAACGCCGTTAACGTAGTTAGTTCAATGTTTTTAATGTTCAATGTGAGAAGAAAGGCAGCGCAATATTTGCTGTTGCTCATCATCAAACTGAGGCCAAAAGCCAGTGTTTCTGCAATTTTTTTCAAACATTTTGATTTGATTATTTTGTCTTTGAAATCTCTACTTTTCCCATCATACAGTGCCTTATTGCTTCTAACCAAGTTTTGTGAGCCATTTTGGAGTAATCAAAACGAAAACGTTTGATTTATGACGTAAAATAATTAAAACGTTCGAAAGTTTCTAAACGCCGCGTTAACGTCAGTTTCGATATCTTAAGACCGGCGTTAAATACGGCGTTAAGCGTTGTCGATGTTAATAAGTGTTAAACGCGCTTACGGCGTTAACAGCGTTACCATCACGTTACATTTCTTTTTAACGTCTTTAACTTGTTTAGTTCTTTAATTAACTCCGTTAACCCCAAGGCTTACAAGGCTAACAATTTATAAATTTCTAACAAGAAACTGATCAATCAAAAGCTGAGGTATACTTGAAGGTCTTACTCAACTGCAATGGAATCTATATAATGCGGACAGCTCCGTATAACGGATACACATCTATCCATGTACAGATGGATAGATTTACAATGGATTTACAGTCAATTATGCACCAACCATGTCTGCTTTATAGATACTCTACTGTATCAGAAATCACCAAAACAGTCGAATTAACGATCAATAAGTTATTAGCGTTTGGATCTGCCTGGAGATACCATATTTTTAGATAAAGTAAAATTCCTTGAAATTGATGTCGTTTGATTCTATAAAAATATATACTCACCCTTAAGCATCTGATACGAGAAATTAAGCCCATATTACATCATACATTTTGGCAAACAGCTCTATTTCTGAGTATTCCAGTCTCCACTACATTTATGCCACATCATTATAGTTTATAAATTCAAAGACTTGGTAGAATTGGATTTAGTGTCCTGCAAAACGCTACTCTTGATTAGTTTACAACTTACACAAGGGAAATAGAACATACAGAGAGGATTTTTATTGCTAACATTTCATTGCAGACATGCTAAAAACATCTGCTACATAAGATCTAATATAATTCTAATAAGTATTCAATTGGAGCTTTATAATTTTCCTTACAAGATTTTATGATAAATACTTGAATTTTCCAGAAGGATACAATCTAAAAAGCTAACAGTGTATTTATGTACAACAACAAAAATAAATAAAAATTGAAAGTACTAGTATATATGCACTAGGATTTCTGCACCATCCATCGGTTGTTCAGTTATCATTTATCAAGAAAAACTTCTCTTAGGAAATGGTTATAAAAGACAAGATTTTTTGCGGTTACTTCCCTGGCTTTTCAATCATCTACTCTCTCAGAAAAGCTTCCTTCTTTTATAAAGATATATGACACTTTATACAGCGTCTAATGATAATAACATAAGCTTCTTCAAATAATAATTTTTGATGGCAATACACGAAATTATTCTTGAAGATTTAACTGATAATTACACCATAAGGCGATGGGGACAGCGGCGGATCCAGGGTATGTCGAAAATTGTGGAGGAGCACATTAACATAATTTCTGTTTTCAGTCTGTATCACCAATGGGATTATTACGCTTTCTTTTATCCTTCAATAGCTAACACTCTCCTCCACCATTTGGGCTTATTTGCATTTCTTTCTTTTATATTCTCCCCCTCAAATTTCGACTACCCTCTAGATCCGCCGCTGAGGGAGATACTGATTATAGTAACTAGCTTGAACTAGTTATTAAATGTTAAAAAATGAAGTGTTCATCAAAGTTTATTCAATCAGATTCGAACCCAAGGAATTCGCTGATTCAATGTCAACAATGTTAATCCCGTCGGCCATTGCTACTCCTATAATTTGTGTATTTCAGGATATATAAACATTCAATGGGTTTTTAAAAATTGACACACTATTCCAAATCCAATATGCATGGTAAAAGCATTTTATATTATTACAACCATTATACTAACATATACATTATTAATAGTTTCTTTAAATACCTAAAATCACTGAAATAATATCCTGAAAGTTACATAAAAACAAGACGTTTTGACATCACCGCCAGTTTCTTTCACGGCAATTATGCGGACGGAGAGGGATCACGCTAGGTTTGGTCAGTAAAAAACGAAGAGCACGGACAATTGTAATGGATTTCTTTGCTATGCAAGAATCCAATAAATAAATTAATAAATAAATACCGATACAATTCAGCAGTATCCCCTGCAGACATGCTAACCATGATATCGCCAGGGGTACTACTGTAGAAAAAAATATAAAAAGAATAATGGTTTCAAGGGAGTTAACGACCAACAAATATGTTCCATCAAAACGTCTCGTAGAAATAATAAAAGAAATAACTTCTCTTAAAATCGCTTGATTGAAATTAAAGTCGTAAATACGATGTCCAAAAAGGAGAATCTTAAGGTTTTGAAGAAAAAAGGGTGTAAGAAGCAAAATACTTCTTTTAACCTGTCGTTAGTGACCTCCTGCTGTTTTTATATTTCTTATTGTAAACCACTAGCGAAATGGCTTCTTCAGGGGGAAACTTAAATTTATTTCCTAAAAAAATGTCGCGTTTCTTTATTCTTAAACCCCCTGGTGGCCCCATTACTTCAACAAATTTGGAGAAAATTTCAAACTTGAGTAGTTGGTAGAAAAAACTAATTTCTTTCATTTTTAGAATGTTCAATCATGTCCTATGTATGTTAGTTTGCCTATTAAAATGACCAAAGAAAAAATGAACAATAAAAATGAACAATAAGACTTTGCATTTGTATTTGTGTTTACCAGTCAGTGTTTCTTTATGAATCATTTCAGACCAGGGAATTTTCTATGGTTCTATGGTTTCCTCCTCTAGGTCATCCACCTAGGTTCTATAGACACGTATAGACACATGCTCTATTAAAATTCTGAGATTGCTACAAATAAACTGTAAAAAAGGAACATACTCTAAAAAATAAACACACTAACAGACAACAAAGCATGATTAAAATGAAGTTTCCAAAATATATGTGCAAATTTTGTTTTATTAAATGTTCCATCTGCAGGTTTCGTTAAAAAGACGTTTTCAATATGAAATTATTAAAACATAAAAAAAAAATCTAAGTTCACTTACACAATGAATAAAAAATTGGTGATCTTTACAGAATTTCGTGCTAAACGTAGCACAGTAGCATCCTGAGCAGTAATTGCAACGAAACAAAAGGTTAATGGCTCATTAAAAGTCGGTTTATTGATCATTAAAGAGTTAATGACCGTTCGAATGAAAAAGTTCTTCGTATTTTCTTAAACAAAAAATACCACAAATGAAAAATTATATTTTCAGAATCCTTGAAAAATTTTCTTTCTAACGGTATAAAAATCGCATTGATTTGATAAAGATTTAAAAAGTTATTTGCTTTTAAAACTAGGGCCCCGTTTTTTTTGTGGACACACTGTATAAAGAAAAAACAATCAAAAATTTATATTTTCAATGTTTATGTGTAATGCGCATGTTCAGGTTCATTCATTTGTCTCCCATGGGTGTTTATGTTTTGAAGCTACCATTGTATTTTGTATTGTGTAACTGTAGTCCAAGAGAGTAACTAATTTTTACATTTAATGTATTGAAAACTATTTTGTGTATCATTATCAATCATTCTCAAGTTGAATGACGAGCAGAAAGGTTAGTCTCAATCAAAGTCATTCATAATTCAAATATCATAATCAAAGGTGTACTCAATCAATTGATAAACATATAAATAAATAAATAAATAAAAAATAAATAAATGAATGAATGAATGATTAAATAAATAAAGATGGAACATATATGCATATATATATTAACATATATAAAGTAATAGCGCTGAAGCACAGTCAAAATAAAATCCTTGGATGTACTCCTAAAATATTTTTCATTAGACGATTGACGAACTGCTCTTGGAATTTCATTGAACAAAGATACTGCTCTTGATTTAAACGCCTTTTTCTTTTAAACCAGGCTATATTCTTTTAATCTCCAGGCTAGATTCGGATAGTGTTGTTTACACTGAACGTAAATATTAAGAGAACAGAATGCGAAGATTCTAAGAATGTAGATGTTTTCTTTATTTAGGCTGGTGCGTACAAATAAACCAGATATCAGGAACACATCAATGAACTATTTATAGAAATGAAGTTTGCAAAAGGTATATGAAAATTTTTCTTTATCAAATGATCCATCTTTAGGGTCTGTTAAAAGAACGTTTTCAATTCCGTCAAACCTTTGCCAGTACGGTATTGCCAAAATGATGGTATTTTTCGGCGACAAAGCAGCCACGAGATGAGTAAATCCACCCTTGGATGTGATCAGAATATCAGAATGAGTCATTTGATCAATCTGTTCGATTAATCCACCCTTAGTCTCATTGAGATGAAATATAATCTTCTTGTTCTTTAACTGAGAACGAATACTCAGAAAATCGGAAGAGTTTCCTTGACTAAACAAATGTATCTGAATACCTTTGAACTTTTTGTCACCACATGACAGAACAGGAAGCAAATGGTTTAATAAGTTCTCATTATATTCATGCGAAACGTAAGCAGGATTTTTTGGATCCAAAATGTCACCTCTACGCATATGCATGGCTATAATAAGGTCTCTTTTTGAATAATGCCCATTTATCTTGTAGGGCAGACTTGTTCGGCGATTTGATTGGCGAACGTTTTCGTAATTAGTACGAAAATCGTCGGCAAGACGACTATTCCAATGATCTAACGAAGGAGCGTTTTTTAATAAAATTACAATATCACCTTTGTGATTCCTTGAGATTGTCTTTTGAAGGAAGTCTTCAAAGCAGTTTTTCTTGATTTTTCCTTCCAAACTAGCGATTATACATGGCGTATTTTTTGAGTATGTGGAAGATAACGTGTAAGTGTACTGTGTTATATTCTGAGAATGCTTCATGCGATAACAAATCCAAGCTAGGTAGCCCAATTCCTCTTCCTTATTCACAAAGTATTCCATCATGTTCCCAGAACCATGCGTGTATGTTTGAAACAGATCTGGATTCCATATCACTTTGATATTAGAATGAACTTGAGCTAGCAAGGGACCAATTTTCGTTTTTGTTATCATTGTTCCAATGCCAAAATCTCTCTTAAAATTGTCGTAAGTATGTAAAAGGTAAATCTGTTGTTTTGTTCTTGGAATTGTAAAGGTAATGCTGCTTGTATTATAATACTCGCTTAAAATATCTTTGCAAACACTAACTCTTCCATAATTAATATCTTTGTCTCTTAAAACGATTGTTTTTCTAGTTTTTGGTTTCAGTAGGTGTACTAATTGTGAATTCAGCAAACATTCATATTGTCTGTACATGAAATGAAGATGCGGTAGTTTTGCAATGGTCGTGGCGTAACTGATGTATAATAAAATGATTCCAAATGCAGTGAGCGTAGTTAAATATAAAAGTTCCTTCCTTAAGCTCATTTTTCTTTATCGTCTGAAATGATATTAAGCAAAGCAATTTAGTCACGTGTTTTTATTTGTTTGTTTTAACTTTGTTTTTTTTATTCCTAATTCATAGTTATGTGGGCTACTGACCAGAGCCGGTTAAAAATATCTTAAAATACAAAGATGATGTAACTGTAAGCAAACTTTGTACCAGGGTATGTTTGCCTTTTTAGTAAACTGACGATTTCGTTAAGTTTATCAAAAAGGTGTGAGAAGTTGGAAGAGTCCTTAGAATAGTCAAGAATGAATTGTTTGTGTACTGCCTGGATTCACGAATGAAACAATATAGTTGCTTCCACTCTAGTTCAAAGAATTTTCTAGTTCAAGTAGTATACATAGTATCCTGTGTTATTTAAGGGTCCATTTCTCACCCTGATATTTAGCCACAAGGGCTACAAATGCAATTTTTTTTAATATTTGCCCTTTTTACCATCATTTAATGACAAAAATTATCTGTGTACTTTTGCCTTCATAACACAGATAGGAAAAAGTGGTATCATAGCAACTTGCAGCAAACTTTACCTTACTGCTGAAAAATTTACACTCAAACTATCTTTTTCCTGTATTTTTCGAACTGAAAAGTGGCATCCTATATATTAATATCCGATTCTCTGTCTGTCTGTCACGCAAAATCGGGGAGATCGGGGAGTCAGCAACGTAAGATTACACATAAATTATTTTTTCTTGTACGACGTCAATGTGAAACGATGCATTCCAACCCCAAATCGAACGCAAGATTTAGGGAAAATTATCTCGAGAACAAATAGGGATCTTTTTTTTGGGTTTCGCGACATTGGCGATGGGGTGACAAAAAGATTTGGGGAAAATTTTAGGGACGGGGCGCTGTGACGTCATTAAAATCTTTGATCAAGGAAATCTCTGTAACGGTTCGTCGTAGAGACATACTAGCTATCAGACAAGACGACAACCCTAAAGCGAACAACATTCATCACATCGCAAAAAGAAGTCTTTGCAAAAGGTAGTGGAAGGATCGGCAGCTTAGTTATAGACGCCACAATTGTTTTGACACGGGGACAAATATTCTGGTAAATTCAGGTGTTACTAAGTACTTAACAAAAGATAACATTTAAACAGGTTCGAAAAGTGTATATTCAAGTATATACGTTTAGCTACGTGTAAACATACAAAAAAAAAGAAACAATGTCTGTAGACCGACCGAGAATGTTTGTCCGCGTGAATGTTTTTAGTTTTTACTGATAATGAGATAAACTAATCTAAAGTCTTGAACGTACACACCTTTCCCGAATTTCTGTTAAAACATCGTGTTTTGATCTCGTCAGTACATCCATGCTTGTTTTCATGAAATTTATTGTTTTAATAATGTTTAAACATTAACACATAGTAATACACCTTTCCGGAATTCATGTTTATATCCCAGTGGGAAAAATCTTCAAAATAATTTCTATGAAACGACAAGAGAGATATGACGTAGTAAAGTCAACTCACTTGAACTTATCAGCAGCTGACGGAACCCTGCTAACCATTCTTGGAAACACGTGGAATTAAATTTAGTGGGACGATGTTTCCATTGTCTCTTTATGTAGCGAAAAGCACATCCTACCCAGCTGCTCCTCGTTGCAGATTTCATGAACAAATATGGAAATTCCATTAATTTCGCCAAAGAGATAAGTCGATTCAAGATATTTTTGGTGACTCTTTAGATGGAGGAGGAAGAATTATGAAAGGAAGGGAACAGACCCACTACAGGTGTATAGCAGAAAAAAGAACTTGAAAACAGAAGAGTTTAGTAAAAATAATCCGAACATGGGTGCAGCGGAGTCAAAATTTTGACTGTCCCTAGTGCAGATTTCAAAGGGGAAAACTGACTTTTAAAAATGAAGAAAGAAGAGGAAAAATCTCCCATATTCGAAAAACTCCTTGGAACAACAGGAGAATACTTCAGACCCAAAACTGGGAGAAGCTCCGAGAAAGACAAATAACATAATCCTTGAAAGTCAACACATTACCAATATAAACCAAGCCGGAAAGAGTACATACTTCTCACTACACTACATCTCTATTGGGTCAATGGTGTAAACATGACGGACGGTTAAAGACAAGTCTTTTTTGAAAAACATCATGCTGTTAAAAATTTTAACGATTCATCATTCCATGAAAAACTCAAACCATTAAGATGAAATATGTTTACGGCCACTCCACCACAAGGCCACCAGTCGGAAAAAAGAATTTTGAATGAACTAACAATATTATTGGAGGATAATATTAATAACATATGATATAAATTATGAATAATTGAGTTTAATATAATTAATTAATAATTAACATTCGCGATATATGAATAAGAAAAGAACGAGCAGACATGGAAGAAAAGACGATCGAAACGATAAAAATCTATAAAAAAAAACCCTCTACACCGATGTTATTTCCTCTTCCTGATTTTACCTTCCACGACGCTGGAAGTAGAAGAAGGTTGGAAATGGAGAGCAGCGGAATCTCCAGGTATAAGCAAGGACTGAATGGGAAAGAGTATGATACCTAAAACAATGAAAGCGATGACCATGATAATACTGGTAGAAAACAATTTGACGAAATGTAATCAACATTATAATACAGACCCAAAATGAAGTCACTCAAGCTTCAATTATAAAAGTTAATATATGGAAACGATCCAATCCGAGTCCGATTCTAGAAATCAAGGAGTTCCTGTGGGTTACTCGATAATCTTTGTCAACACCTTAAATAACTACCTCATAACACCATATCTTTACCATCCCTCATCCTCTGTCACCATTGGTCAATTTGTAAGACTGATACCGAGTCTAATTAAAGAAGGGGGAAATGTAAAAGACACGAGAACCGAATTAGTAATCAAACGAGAATGAATCGATTAAACGGGATTGAATGGAAGTGGAAGCAAATGAATGGAAAAAACATGGTGGTTAGGAAGAGAACTGGAGTCTGGAGGAGGCTGTGCTATACATCCAGAGTTCTAAAATGAATCTTAATCCGTCATCACACAAAAAGAGCACTTACATTTAGAATAATAGCCCAATAACTTAAAACATATCTTTTGATACATTTTGCACTTTTTGTGTTTATAAAAACTTGACATAAGAACATTGGAATGCCATCTATCACAGCCTGTAAAAGTAATAGTGGAATAACAAACATTTATTGTAATTATTCCTAATAATAACAATAATAACAAAGTATAATGGTAGGTCTGAAAACATTTGAATCTCTGAACTATATAATTACAGAATTCTCCTTGACCGATCTCCAATGTGGGAGAAAGGTTGACTAAACAAAAACAGGAAAATACTGAAAACACTGTAGATGATTTTTTAAGTGGCGTACGGTTTTTAAATACTCGTGTTCTTTGCTCGATAATGTTTCAGCATATTAATAATGGCCTACCAACAAGTAAGTGCACGCATCTTCGAAGAAAAAAGGCGATGTCCCAAAACCTTAGAGCTATACTCAGAGAAAAAGATGTTCGAATAGAGGTTGTCGAATCAAGCAGCCTCAATAAAGAAATTTTACGACAAGACAAGATAGAAATTAAGAAAAAAATAAACAAAATAAAGTAATCTTAAAAGCCTAATAAGAAAAGCCAAGTGAAGATTCGAAAAAGATGTTTAAAAACATGTAACAAACACTTATTTAACTAAATGTATTAAGTAAACGTATGCAGTAGACAAAATGAAGTGATCAAATCAACAAATTTTAAGGGAAAAAATTTGTGTGAGATGAAATTTTTGCAGAAGATATTTTCGCGAATCAAGGTCCTGAAAATGGTGCATTGCATTACCTGTCAAAGATGTAAACTCTGACTCTAAGGAAATCAATAGTATAATTATTTTAATCTGTAATATTGATCGTTAAAAATGCATTTACACTAGTTTACCTTCCTTCTTCTTGATTCTGAAGAAACTTTCTGAGCCTTTTAAACATATTTTTTACTATTTTTGGAGAATTATGGTTTTTAAAAACATTTCGCGGAATAAATTCAGCTTAAAGTTCATGAAATTTAATTTCACAAATTAGGACCAAATTTGCGAAATTATTTTACACAAAAATATCTTTCACAAAAAGTTCTACTCGCACAAATGTATTATGCACATACTCAAAACAAATGAAATTAAAATATAGCTAGCTAGCTATATTAAAATATATCCAATATGATATGGACCCATGGAGGCGGCAGCTGGTGCTATCATATCCAGAGGTCTGAACAACACATTTTACACCCACTCCACCAACATAACATACACCATACATATCCAAAACTGTAGGTATAACTGCTAGCCATCAACACTGGTAGCAACTATAGCTACACTGACTGTAGTTGTTAAGTGTGAGTATTTGCTAGCTAGGAGGTTAAAAAAATATATCAGCTGCAGCTGGATGTGGACCTACTACAACTAAAAATTTTAAATACAAAACTAAATTCCATATTTTTCCCTGTAGAATATAGAATATAAGATTATCAGATGTCTTTCGTAGGTGAAAGAAAGTAATTCTGCACATCCCCTCTCTCGCGCTCAATAGTCTGTGTAAATTGCCGTTAACTACCGCTGTCTATATTTAAGCCTTTAAAACTGCGGTGTCAGGCTACAACTAAGGACAAATTCGCGGTTACGGACGTACATATGCTAATGAAACATCAGCTGCCTTACCGGCGCTGGCAACTAAGCAAGTAAAAATAAGCCTAAAAGAAACTGTCGCGGGTCTACAACGAAAGTATTATGCAGTATAAATTTTCAGCAGTAGGGAATTTTCTCCCGATCAGGTACCGTTCACTGGGAGAATTCATGACTACATGAATGTTGATGCCTGCACCAGCTGTTCGTAGACTTATGAGCATCGATCGTAGCTTGGAATCAAGCTCTTCTTCTCAAAGCCATGGTCGACCTCTAACCTTTCCGATTAATGGTACAAGGGCACTGTTTTCTCCCTGCTTCTTCTGTTCCAGTATGAATTTCTTGTGACTTTTTACCCAAGGACGCACCGTACTTTCGCTTATGTTAGGAAACTTTTGTTTAAACTTTCTGATAGTTGCTGTAACTCCACAAACTGCTTTTCTCCATATAAATAATTCGTTTTTTCTTCCCTTCGCAAGTAAGTTTTGTAACTTTCTTGAACCTTTTCCAGGTACGTACGTCCATTGTTCGGTAAGTTATTTTTCATTGACTCGCATACTTTAGAAGGATCCAGTGTATGAGTTCTTCTACTTTTTTAAAAATACTGCAACAGAGACATGTAGGGTAAAAATGTCCGTTTTAACAAGATAAATTTCATCTAAAGGAAATTTCAAAATCTACCAACTCGAACGACGTTTTCATGAAATTCGCTCAGCGTGATTTAGGGCTTACATTTCGAGATATACGCCGACAAAGTCACCTCCTCAAAACTGGTCAGTCATAACCCTATAACCGAGAATATTGACTGAGCTTCAGTTTGATTGTTCAAAATTCCTTCGCTTCTTATATAAAAAAAAATATGTAAAAAAACATTTTTGTGTGGCATTCGATTTGCTAAAATAGAAAAAATTTAAAATATAATATAAAATATAATAAAAAAAATAGAAAAACTGTTTCGTATATTAATTGTCCCTATCATCTATCTTATTTTCTCTATCTTATTTTTGTTTATCTACATTTATACTTCTTATATTATAAAAATATTGTTCCCAACACTTCAGTGGGCTGTACCGGTGAGTAGTGACGTCACATTTAAGCTTAATTGACCAATGGGATCGCGCGAATTTTCTATATCGAACACAGCCCTGCTACGCGGGTAATAAGCACGATTATACTCGCACTTGGCAGTGAACGTGTTAATGGGAAAAGTAATTCTTGTAACAGTAAGAAAAAAATTCTTGACAAATTCTTGTTCTCTCGTGCCGGTATTTTTAAAAAGCTTATTCTTAAACAACTCGAAATCTATTTTTTTATACTAGGCGATTAAAGTAGTAGATAGCATTATGGCCAATAAATACATACAATAAATACACCTTTCCCGAATTTCTGTTTTAACACAGTGTTAATGCTTAGCTATCAAGTTTCGCCTCGTTTCTATGCATTTTATTATTTTACTAATTAAATATCGTTATTTCCAAACAATAGTCACTTATTATTCCAATTCCCCAGTAGAATAATTAAAAGCCATTAAGATCTTTAAAACGAGGCCATACTTATTAACAAGCCCAGAACACCGTGTTTAAACAGATATTCCGGAAAGGTCTATTGTATATATCTAAAACGGGTTTGCCTTATTACAAATACGCAATTGAAATTCGAATATTTTAATAGGGTTCCAGCTTTTCTAAAACTGCAGTCCAGGTTTTAAGAATGTTAGAGGTCCGGTTTTTCCAATGGTCCGTGTCCAGTCTAGGTCATGTTATTTAATCGTCATTTATTACAAAATGATGCAATTTTATCACGTGGGGCAGTTATTGTAAAGTGAGGCCATTATTATAAAGTGGGGGAAAAACATCAATTAATAAAAGTTTGTCATTAAGGTAGAAAGCTTGGTTACAATCTCAAGATTACCATTAGGATAAATAAAACGCTCTGTAGACTCTGCAAACTTTTTTTTCTTGCTAAACATTGTGTGTCATTTTATATAGCTTTGAAAAACTTTTCGGAAAGTAATGATGACTTAAATACATGCGTGGGCACGTTAAGCGAAAGCTCTATGAAGCATATAATTACGTGTCAGAGTGGAAATAATACACTTATTAATAAGTCAGTTTAACAACCAGAGGTTATGTTAGTAAATCATTATGCATACCCTTGCAGTTCGTGTATTCTCCTACAATACTTGTTGAAAAATGTGTCAGTTATTAAGTAATAAGTGAAAGACGTGTAGTGGTTTAATCTGCCAATATCCATTCCTACGAGATAATTTCTTGATAACAATTAAAATTACCAAAGCAATACCACATCCTGCTAGATGATAAAAACCCTCCTACATAAATCGCCTGCAACTTGGCCTGCATCCTGCATCCTGATCCTGATCCTTTCTTCCACAGAGTTTAGATTTATATAATCTCCTTAAAAAATTCAATCCTTCCGATTCTTATTACAAACTTTGATATATCATGTCTACAAAGAAAGTCTCGATAGGAATTTCAGTTCTAATAAAATTCCTAATACCAAAGTATCAAGGAACTGTCAGTATCTAGTGAAGCTTAATGAATTAAAGTTGTAATTAGACCATAGCAAAAACGGCTAGCACAAATACTATCTTCAAACATTAACAGACACAATATTTATAGATATTATTCAATAATTCCCAGCAGCTGAAAATCCCAAAAGTAATTCTAGGTTTGACATTATCAGATATAGTGAGTTGATTAGTTTTTGTTAATGACCGTTGGCCACAGGAATTTTTATTGCCTTCACAGTTTTAAGTAAATGATTAAACAAATGAGGCTGTCTTTGGGGTTCATGATGTTTAAGGGTGGTAAAGGTATTGTTCGTCCAAAGAGCTGAATGACGTGCAGTGCTAAACTGGAAAAGTCATAGAGTCAAATCATGTAAAATTTCCAGCTGAAAGTTATGCTTCTGAGCAAGCTTTTCTCAAACTTCATTCGCAGTGTCTTTTGTTATTGTTCTATGTAGTTGTTATTTTTTATTGCTGTTGTTTTTGTGGTTGTTGTGATCATGCATCAATAATTTTGATGCTAAATAAGTAGCAATGATTATGGTGTAGAAGACAAGCGACATTTTGAATTAGTTTTCAATTTTGCATTTCAAAATACCCCAAGAGGTTCGTACAATGCCTAGATTTAAATCAACATTATTTAATCAAACTTTTACCCACGAATGGAAATAAACAACCAACATAAATAAACACGTAAATAACAAGTTTGTTTATTTTACTCGATGTGGAATGTTAACGGTTTATTTTGATCACCATGGTTATTTAGTTTTTTTAGTTGAGATTTTGCAAAGATTGTATTCTTTGTTCCGTCCATATCTGATTGATTAAAATTGTCAGCCGTTCATAGTTATCAATTAACTCTATTTCATTGAAACAGAACTTGTGTTATGACGTGGCTAATATCTGAATTAAAATTTAGAAGCGAAAGATAACACTAAGATTTACTTTTAAAATTGATAAAAAGCATTCCCAAGATTGCATATAGACGTAAGCAAAACAGACGCCTTATCATTCTCTTTCGCATAACGTTTTGTTTTCGCAGTTGCTATGGCGAACGTGACTTTTTAAGACTGCCCTAATAAGGGTTAATAAGCATTATAAATTACTCTCGTAGCAATGAAAATTTTTGTGCTTGTGAGATTGGATGGCAGATATACTTGTACACTCACCACAAAGTTATTTTGAATTTACGTGCTATCTAGTATTATCTCGTAAATTCATATACTGCCAACCTACTCGTAAGAAGGCTTTTAACTCATTAATAAAGAACAGATCCTCTTTACAGCTTACTTCAGTTTTTTTACGCTTATTTCACAATACTTTACATTTGCAAACAACAATCATAAGGAACTTACATTTTTGTCATACCAGTTTGAATTAAACAAAACATATGGCGATTTACTTTGTGGTTTTAAGCCTTAACATCCGTCTGTTTCTCATAATGAATAAAAAAAAGGGATACACGGGAAGTAATAAAAGAAGAAAAGGCATATTTAATGACCTGTTTTATTTTATACAATCACCATAAGCAGTTTAAACTGATTCTGCATAATAGAAATAAAAAATAATTAATGATACATTGATTTTAGACCCATTTATTCGAGTCGAAAGTTTTGATTTTAAGTTTAAACAACTTCGAATTTGCTATCTAAGCCAATGTGGATTTTCACTTTCTTGCATTTGCATTTTGCTAAACTTTGTTGGCGAATAGGTTGGCTTGTTTTCAAATTTATTTTGACCTTTCTTATTATAATGACATTTTGACGTTTCACGTTTTTATTTTTCTCCTAAAAACTCAACAACTATACTGTTGGGAACATCGTTCACTAAAATTTGTCTTGTGGAGATCTGCCTTAAACGGCAAGTCAGAACTTGCTGGAAAAGCGTGAGAGTAGGGTGATTAAACAACACGATAGCTAAAAGGTTCATTATTTCTACCTAAAAAGATATTTCAGGTCATTAGTTTCCATTCCTCTTTCACTATTGTTCATCGTCTTTTATAAAAGTTTACGAATTTGCAGATGTCCAAATTATTAGCTTTCCACACGCTTACCTAATATGTTCCGTATCGTCATAATGTTATGAACTAATCTCTCCCAAACAGGCACACAACGATGTCGTTCCAACGTTATATGGACGTCTTTACGACTAGAAAAGTATCTGAGAAGGAGTGTTTTCTATAGGAATGGCAAGCAATACCGCCTGATGTTCAATAAAAAAGCACTCCTCCACAGAGACTTTTTGAAGATTTTGCCCATTGGGATGACGATGTTGTGTGCCAGCTGGGTAGTTTTATATTCGCAAATATATTGTCCTTCGATTATTTTAGGGTCTATACTTGTTTATTTGTTGTTGTTTAAACATTACAAACAAACCTCCGCTTCTGTTGTCGTTCCTGTGTTTAACTTCTTCTGGAATAGCTTGCGTTTCAAGAGTTTGTAAAACTTGCGTATAGATTTACGAATTTCTTTTGACATGACGATATAAGCAAGCGGATTAAGAGCAGACACGATCCATGGGACGAGTAACATAGACCGATTGACGTTTATGTCTAAAATAAATGTGTCCGCCAACATTTCATAGATCTGAATCCCCAAGAAATACGACCACCCGAGCAAAAATGGTAACGGCGCCATTGCTACGATTGCTGCCTTAGCTAATCGAAGGTTACGAACATATATTTCACTGCTTTCCGTTTTGGTTCTATTTCGTATTTTGGTTTCTTTAAAAAACAGATCATATTTGGGCTTTTTAATGTATCTGTTTTGCAGGAAATAAAACCCAATGAACAGATAACTGATGGCAGATACGACAACACAACCAAAAACTGCGATGTTAACAGCCAACCAGAACACGAAGCGATCATATGGTCGGTTACCTTTCATTAAAATTCGAGAAAGAGATAAAATGAACATGCAAACGCTGTATCCCCAGATGGTACCGATGATATACTTGGTTTTGGATCTCAATTTCGATTTGACGGTCCAGTTTTTAAGAGATAAAAATCGTTCAACTGCAATCGATGTAACAGATAACATTGAGGCAGAAGCGAGAAAAATATCCAACGATGGAAATAAATAACGGTGAACATACATCGACCAATTTGTTGGCGTGTGGAATACATAGATAACATAAGCCAACATCGTCAATAATACTAAAATATCTGCAACAACAAGGTTGCATACATACTTCCATGAAGATTGCAAAAACTTTGGATTAAAGATTATGGTGAAAAGCAATACACTGTTAGCAGTTATTCCAAAAATAAAAATGATAATTGATGATATCAAGATTAGATTGTAAGAGCTTTCATCTGACTCGAAGTAGGTACTGTTAGAACCAGTGTTATTCCAGGCCATGCATAAAGATAAATTGCTCCATGACTCATCACAAAGCATCTCTTTAAATTCTTGCAAGGACATATTAAATTTCCTCTGTACTAACGGCTCCATTATTAAAAATATTTTTTACTATGAGAGTATCTTGCTTCTGTTCCAGTGTAATTTTGCTGCTGCCTTCTCCTTGTCTCTATAGAGCTCAACATCAACTAAATAACATTTCTTGCGATAAATAAACATATATAGCCATTAGTCACGTGTTCTATTTAATAGAATGACGTCAAACTCTGATTTACTTTATCTGCCTAAAAATAATCTGGTTTTATAAAATAAGAGAATGTCTTCAAAAATGTAAATGGATGCTTGCAAAATATTTATACAATTTTTGGTATGTTGTTAGCAAACTTTAACATTGTACTACACTTATACAAAGAGTATTTTTTAAAAACGAAAGTCATTTGATTAATCCCAGGTCTTAATTTTCCTTTTTATCAGCATATGAAGCATTTACATAGTGTTAAACGGACTGCTCTACCGATAAACAGATGTATACAAAATGTAACATGTTGATATAAGATCTAATTGAAGGGTTAAACAGTTCGTGCAATATTTCTTTCATAATCACACGAACCTAAATGATCAATCAATGAATCTATACAATTTTATTTACGTTCCTTCATAATTGTCATTGCATGATAAGAAAAAAAATCACAATTGATATTCCTCCATTAAAATGCGATGCTTTTTCATCGGATTGAGCTGGATGTGCAACACATAATCTCTCATAAAGAAAACATTAACCTATCGGAACTACTTGAAATAGTTTGAGCTACACCTATTCGAGTGACGATAACTTTAGCACAGTCATCATAATCACTTTTATTAAAAAAGGAGAATATTTTGAAGTGGGATCTAATCTGCCATCTCTACAACAATCAAGCAGTACAAATGGTAAAATGCCTCAAACGACTGGTATTATCCAGCATTAAACTGGTTCATTGTCAGTATCTCAATTAACTTTCTTCTGTTTATGATGAAGCGGGCACTTTAAAGTTAATTACTTTTATATGATATTATAGACAAATATCATATACATTAGGACGTAAAAGAACACTGCAAAATATTAAAAAAACACAACAAAAAAACAGTGTAAAAAAGAGACTTTTATAATATGCAAACTGGTTTACGTACGTGAAACCGAATATGAAGAAGTTTTCTAAACATATTGAAAGATTTCCTCTTTGTGGGCATAGGTAGCAAGGGTGTGTCCCATGTAAGTCACCATTCTTATAAAACTGTGGTGTTAGATACGTTCAATAAAATAACTCAATTATCATTTTTGTATAACGGTCAACAAAAAGGGATTGATAGAACTTGATACTCAAGAAAATACTATATATTTTTACGGTGGATAAATAGTACGTTTTTTGTGAGAAAAAAAGGGATCTTTTCTTACCAAAGATTCAATATATTTGCACAGTGAACAAAATAATTTTTAATACAACTATCACTTCATTTCCACCCACCTAGTTACTGTTTTATATTCATATAGTACATCTAGTGAGAGAGATATCCGATATGAATGTGAAAAAAGTAGGCCTGAGATCGAGGTTGGGATTCCTGTTAATCGAAGTTGACGCTTGTCAAAGTAAAAATACCTTTATGCTATCAAATCTTCAGTCGCTGATGGTTATCTGTTTATGCGTTACTATGGAAAAATTAAAGAGTGTTGGTATTTTTGAAAGCGAAACGTTTTATCTTGTATACAAAATGCAGCGTTGCTGTGCAGATTTCCATTCTTGTTTGTCAGCAACGTATATTTTTAGCAGCAATCTTTGCATTCATAATTTTTTTTGATAAATAAATTTGATGGCGTAAAAGATTTCCCTCTGTTTCAACACTGTATAGAATACACCTTACACAGGCCGGATGTCCTTACTAGACAAAAACACGGCGTTTAAACATTTAATATATAAAATATTTAAAATATTGTTATTTTTATGATAATCATTTGCTTGTTTTCTATGTTATACAAAAAAGTTATCTACAGTTTATCTGCAAATGTGGGACCATCAAAACTTCATGGTATAAACTTTGTTATATTTGTTTTGGTCAGTGAGGATTAGGTCCATATAAGTTCTCGTTCTTTCGAACGTTTTTACAATAGTTTTTATCAAAAAGTGCAATGGTTTCACAACACAATTTTATACATACCCAATAAAAAACTATGCATCGAACAAGTAAAAGTTATTTCTATAAATTCTGAAATATGTTTGGGTGGTATAGTTATACCTCCTTCTTCCAGACGCTTGTGTAAGACACCGGAGAAGTTGGCTATTGTTTTTTACCGAACTTCTTGTAGCCATAGCAACATTACAGTAGATGTATGCAACTGTAATGTGAACGGACGTTTGGTAAAAACAAACAACAACTAAACACTATAAACCAAAGTGTTCTTTCGAATAAATTATTTCACGGTTGTACTTGTTCGTTATTCCTCTGAATTCGCGATAAGTACTGTTTACAGTGAAGTAAGAAGGAAAAACGATTAGCCGATGAGATATATCGATATTTAACTGCGGAGAATGAAATGTGAAGCAAAAAAATTGTGTTTTGAATTGCAAATGAATTGAATATAATATTTGAGAAAAAAATTCATTGTAAGATTAGAAATGCAGCTTTTAAAGGAATTAACTCGCAATAGGACGCAAGTTTTTTTAAGTCTTATATCATTTCGTTTATGTTATAAAGATGTGCAGTAAGACATGCAGTAACACAAAGTAAAAACAAATCAATTTTAATCTTAAAATACTATTCACTTCTTCATTCTCGTTCTTACCAAACATCTTCAGTTTTGTGAAATTGTTACTTATACTATTTTCACTTAATATTCAGTAATGACATCACACTAAAGATGTCCAGTATGAATAGAAAGTTTTACGAAAAAATAAAAAGCATTTTAACATAAAAATTGTTTGACGTATATCAAAGAATATTATCAATTTGAGCTATTTCGATTAAGTAACATGGGAAAGTCAAACCGATTCTCAAAATAACTTCTATCAAAACCTTTGCATCTTAATATCAGCATTTTAATGATGTAAAACCTTGTTTTAGAGTTACCAAAGATACTTTCAAAACATCCAGATGCGGTCTTTGCTTTTGACGTAATCAGTATTTATTTATTTTGTTCAACTATATCTATTCGATATATGAAAGTTTTAATCTGATTGATTTATATCAGTGACTTATTTTACAGACAAATATGCCTTCACAAAACCAATACAGAAAATTCAATTCAGAAGTAAAGCGCGTAAAATGTTTTTGTCCATTAAATGCTTTTACAAACCTATATTTCCCATTTGATAATAACTCTATGTATATACAAAAACGCAGTAAAAAACGCCGTCAAAACATCTTTAATCGATTTCTTTCTCAGCGAGGTAAAAACTATTCATCTTTCCTCCCTGCAAGCAAAAAAAGGAAATCACAAAAATCTCAAATAGAAGCATGATTCCGTTAGATTCAGCGCTAGATTCAACGTGAATATATACAGCGGGCTTTTTTCTTATTTTGAAAACGTATGAACAAAACTATAAACATTAAACAATGAAGGAATTATATCGCAACATAATTCTTCATGAATTTTCGCAGATATTTTGATCTTTAATAGATATTTTGATCTTTAAAACCATATACACTTTATTCTTATAAAGAACTGTGCGCCATAACACTTAAACTTGACCAAAACAATTGTTATCTAATTATGAAAGTTTTTGAAAACAACGGTTGAATGAATGACGACTTTTAGTCATATCTGAAAAAGACAAAGGAACAAGACATGAAAATACCAGATAGGATTTTGATGAGAATGTTTTTGTTCTTGTTCACATTACCGTGCACACAAGTCAGTTCTAAATCTTTTATATTTTATCAGGTAATGAAAAGAAGGCATTTTAAGCTGGCAAAACGCTGTTCCATTGGTTAAGATACACTTTTTTCTTATTATAAGAATATAAAGTATAAGATCGTAAGGCTTCAAAGGTCTAAAAGTTAAGAACACGCTAAGTGCATTATGGAACATTATGTTATGAACATTATGAGTTTTTTTACATTTTACAAGGAAACGTCATTTTAATAATCAATCAAAGCTTTGATTCGATTTATATGGAAAAATATATTGAAAGAACACTCAGTATTTAGATCCACGGAGACGATGCATACCTTAAGTTGATAACAAGAGATTAATGACTGCTATTGTCTGCCCAATCTGCCATTAGTGTAGCAATTAAAGGTTAAAGCTTGTTCAGAATTTAGATGGTAAAGAACATTCTTATAAAAGAAACAGCAAAATGATTAAAATGGTTCTTATCAATTGTTTATCAATTTGAGATACTCAGATGAACATTTGGCATATTCTATTTCACCTTTCTGTAGCTGCCCCTGACTATGAGTATAGCATGAGTTCTGTTTTTCTTCAGTCAAGTTTTAAATTAAGATAATTGGATGTTGACAAACGTGTTTGCATTGTCGATGTGTGTTATTGCCAGTGGTTGTGTAACTTGTTGTTTTAATCTCCTTCAATGATTGTAAATATTGAACTTTGTAACTAACGGTTTCAAATTAGTTAAGTTGTTAGATTTAACAAGATTTTGTTGTATATATAATACTTTAGTTTCTAATGAAATTATTTTCCTTGAAACACAAAACTTCCTTGTGTAAGATATGTTTCTGTTGTTATAGCTAGTAATGGAGCTACAAAATCATGACTACCTTTTAACTCACAAAAGGTAGTCTTATTACGGAATATATTTATTTTGCCTTTTGTGAGTAATTTTGAGTTAAAACTCTCAGTGTAGTACAATCTATTGATTCACCTTACCTAATAATAAGAAATAAGAAAATAATAATAATATAATAATATAAATAATAATAAGAAAATTTTAAGAAAAGACTAGAACGTGAATCGGCACAAATATAACGAAGTCAACGTATATAATATAAGGGCAATTATATGGAATGACTGTTATTTTGCATCGGTTAAAAAAAAATGTTCTAATTGTAATATAACAGCTAATCATCATAAAAAGAAAAATCAACCATTACGATGAGATTACATTTAAATGACCTGAATGTTATTTCCTCAATAACCAACATTTATCAATACTTAAACCTTCCCACTATGGGTTTAATTACTTCAAAGATACTCCCACAAAAAACAACTTGAGATAAGAAACAATCTTGATGCATGTATCGAGGTCACGCAAAGGTAATGTACATATTTGTAATTTTTCCAAATAGGTTTTTACTCATGTTGTTAAACCAATTTATTTATCTTTCACGTAAGATCTTAGAGTGTGTGGCTTTTATGTATTAAATTTCATTAATTGTTTCCTTTATTCATTGGCAGAGTTTGCATGGTCATGATTAATTAAGATAACAAAAGAAGAATTTCTCGAGTATGGCTTCAAAATATTCAAGTTTTTTCCATTAACAGAGAATCAGGAATTTCATTTTATTATGAATTGCTTACTTGCATTGTTGTGGTCAGAGATCATTCTGTGATCCATTTTAAAGCTGTGTTCATAATTGTTCACTAATAATCTTCTGTACTTTAGCGTACTTCCACGATTTATAAATTCTCATCTGCTAAATATGGTCCTGTAAGAAATTAGAGTTTTCCCTGAAGATTGCTACCATAAGCAATTGGCAAGTCACCACCATCAAAACACCAGAAAACAAAAGTTGGCATTGAATACTACACATTCCATAAATATTTCATGGGAACGTTGCTTATTTAGATTTTATTTTGCAAACAGTGATTGAACGCGGTTGTTGCGCAAATTATCAAAGTGAATAGATTCACGTCAATCGATGAAGCTGCACAGTTGGAAACATTCATAAGCATTGAGCAATTCGTATTAAGCAATAATTTGTAAGTTGAAACGGAAGACCTTTAATCATACGGTCAAAAGGTATTTTTCTATTTTCCTATATTATCCTTTGATGAGGGTCTTTCCCATGAATGCTGAAATCATTCACGAAATTTAACTTAATATTACCTTAACATTACGGAAAATACGTTTAAGGAAAATCAGTAACAAAAAGCGTTTCAATGGATTGTTCAATTGGATTGTCTCGGGGATATACTATTTGGTGCTATTTTAATTTTGCAGCAAAAAATGAGTTTGAGCATGCGCAATGACGCATACGATTCCTATTTATCAGTTCTAATTCCAGTTTCTTTAATAAGATTTCCCCGTGAAGGGAGTTTTTCTGCCCATTCCGAATCGGTTAAAACATATTTCATCTATATCCACAAACGTGCTATATTTTCCCTTAAAGGGACTGCGACACGAATTACGTGATCTTACGACTTAAAGTCCATCGGTCGATAGAAAAAAACAGTTAACACAAAAGTCTAAAGTCATTGGAAAGTCATTGGTATTGATTACAATCACATAATGGTAATATAGATTTTATTGATTCCATCACGATTGCACGATTAAATAAAAATTTTCGTACGATGTATGAGTTTGGCACAGGATAAAAATTATTTCATAATGTTCTATTTATTTTTTTTGGTCAGCACGAAGAGCAGCTGATATTTCATTGTCCGCAGTTGTAGGCTGTCCACAAACCGTGGTTAATGTATGAATGTTACACTACAACTATTTAAAGTAATTTAATTATTGTGAGTGCGGCCTAAAATACAGAAAAACGTGCATTGCAATTTTTTTCCCAGAACCCCACACTAAACAAAGTTAAAATATGTGTATTCTTAAGTTTTCAATTTTATACTGTACTTTTATTTCAAAATACTGAAATATTACCAGCTGCTTAATTTCCAACACTCAATTTGTACTACTTTTTATAGTGACATATAATATTGATTTTCTGAGAAACTGTTCGATCCCACTTTCAATTTATTCCCTCCATCCAATGTCCCTCCACTTTTGGCCATAGTTTCAAAATGATAGACAGGAGACAGATTTTTGCGTCAGCTTTTATATACTTATAATAATTATTGGGTGTCTTGGTGACAACAAGAACATCTGGATGGTAAAAAGACACTTTTGTTTTGTGCATTGGAAAAAGATTTTGAAATATAGTGTATTAACCTATTCGCTTCATTGCTCTCCATCGTTATTTTTTATATCAATCCGGTGAAAAATACAAGGAGTTATAACGGTGGAGAAAAACAGATTTTTTAAATATCTGTACTTTTATTGTTTAGAAGATTTATAAACCTGTGACTCCATCTTTCCTTAAATCGTCTATCCATCGTCCACCTACTCAAAACAAAATGCGGTAGTAGTTTTGAAAACTAAAAATTCAAAAATTCCCACAGAAATAGTCTCTTTTAAATTTCACCTACAAAAATATGAGTTGGAGTTTCTATTGAAATACGTCACTTATCATTTTATTTTGATAAAAATAATCCAATGATCCATACAATACAGCCCGAAAGAAACGCAAGATTTCAAAAAAGTGTGTTGAAAACATAATGACTTCATGTAACAGTTAAACTTTACACGAAAATCTTAAAACAAAAGTTATGAAAAAAACAACTGTAAAACAAAAGTTATGAAAAAGTGGGGCATTTTTAATCATTCGCCTTTTTTTTTCTCCCCTTGTTACACACAGAATATTTAGTTGTTTTTTTAGTGTTCCTTTAAGACCCCATAGACCCCATAGACTGGTTATAGTATCAGATTTTTGTTGTTTCATTCAGAAGCAGGAATGACAATGAAAAATCGTGGAAATTCGTAAGAAAAATATTATGTTATTTTGTGGAACTTTAAAACTAAATGCATCAGTGTTCTTGAAATTTCGTAATTGAGTCTCTTAAATTTTCTTGATAATGAGTAATTTTGTTGTTCGTGTCCCCTTTTCTAGCAAATACTTTTATTTTACCCTTCCTCTTCATTATCACTGTCGCTATGCATACGTCATGAAAACATTCTCATTTTCCAACGTTTCTACGACCGTTGTGACAACTTAACAAAAAATGTTTACTACGACGTTTAAACACCGTTGTAATGCAAACGTCATGTAAACGACGTCGACGCAACTATTACTTTCCAACGTCTTGTGTGACAACGTAACAATCGACGTCTTGACAACGGCATGGCCACATTAGACTTCTTCCAAGGTGAATGAAGATATTCATACTGTTAGAAACCGTTCCACTTACTATGTGATGGTGTGCACCCCTTTACCTTTTAGAGAAGTCGCATTATTCTTCAAGAATAAGGAAGGACAACGAAGCTGCAGAAAAGTGACAGAAGTGCAGTTTCGGTAGTCTGTAAAGCTGTTTTAAATTCTTACAACTGAAATTGTAGTTCTTTCAAGATCTCTGATATTTATAAAAAACCTGGTTACTCGTAGCGTATCAGTCTGATACGTGCGGGTTGGCGCCTTAGAATGTTGAGTGCGCATCAGTGTATCTCAGCAAAGATCTATTAGCATATAAGCAATAACAACAAAAAACCTAAAAAATTTACTAATATTTTTGGAGTTGTTAAACTGATGTGGTCCGTTTCTTAATGAACCTGGATAGAAGCGGATTTAGATCCACCCACTTCGTACCAGTACTTGATAAGAAGTGATAAGCATGACTTAAATCAACATTGTAGCCAATGAAAATTCGAAAGGCCATTAAAATTGGATGGTAAAAGTTTGGTAAATTCACATGCTGTAAATATGATAGTGAATATAGAACTTTCATAATCATTATTGTTATGATGTTATGAGAGATTAAAGAAAATTAAATCCAAAATTGTAGAGAAGATGTGGTTTTACATTCCTCATATGATATGTTAATGAATTATAACCATAGTCATTAAAGAATTCCCTGGTCTGGAAGTCTCTTGTATCTTTTCTTTGGTCTTTTCAATAGGCACAGTTTGTTTTGCTCATTCTTTAATCACACATGACAAAATTTCAACCAATCCAAGGTATTCATTGCCATCATGTGACCAGAAAGTGAACAAAATAAACTACAGTAACAATAAACTACAGTTCACAATAGATTTCTACACCAGGGAATTTTCTAATGACTATGTTATAACTTATGTTAAACTTATGCTAACAATCTGGACAGTAGGAAAAACCTTCAAAAGGCCGATGTGGAGGAGTTACTTAATCGAAACAACAGGGGATATTGCTTGCCATTTCTATAGAAAACACTCGTCCTCATAGACGTTTTGAAGATTTTGCCCACTGGGAGGTAGATTTTTCCTTTGGGTTCAGTTACTTGTTGCTTTAATTTATCATTGACAGTACAACTGAAAAAAAGGTGAATGCTATGAAATCTATTCTGAATTTCTTTCTCCTCCATTACCTCAAGTGAAATCAGATTTAATGAACATTGTTGCCGGTTACCCTGATAGCTTTGTGTTTGCCAGATATCCAAAATTACTTTGTGATTATTTGCCAGTCATCCTGTTTCGTAGGAAAAAATAACAAAGAAGGTCAAAATACTTAGAAAAGGGGCTTTTGATACATAAAGTTTATTTGGCAATTCAGGTGCCTCAATTTTTTAGCTTTGCCACAATTTGCAATATTTTAATAGATTTAATAACATTAAAAATTGATTTAATATTAAAAGTAACTGTTAATAAAGAATTAAAAAACATTACTGAAAATTCTTTCAATTATTAATATATGCTTGAAAAAGAACTTGAGGATGCTGTGTTGTTAAATGTTGTGCTGTGAAATTGAGTATATCGGAGAGTTTATGGCAAGACCTCATGCGGAGCTATAAGAACAAAACGAGTATGAAATCGCACAGAAATTGTTATTATGGCGCAAATGAATAAATCATGAAGATCATTTTTTAAAGGAAAGGAAAATGTATAATTTCATTTGGTTGCAAGAAAAGTGTTCAGAAAAACTTTTGTTATAAATGCGTAGGTGAAGAAAAAAAAAAGAAAGAAAAAGAAAGACGAAGATGAAGATGAAGATGCAACATCAGTTTTTAACCTTTATTTTTCTTGTAGTTTTGAGAGGTATATAAAATCTGTCTCCATTGTTTACTTACATCACATACATTACAATAATTAGTTCACACCAAGTCTATATTCCGGATATAACGATATGAGCATGGACGTATAAAAAGAGAAGGACTTACACCTTCTATAAATCCATTCAAATAAAGCTCGTCTCGTCTTATTGAAATTTTAACAAAGGCAGTTTTAAAACTCCCTCTATTACAGTTATGAATATCTGCTTCTATTGGCTTCTAAGATCGTAAAAACCGATCAGAAATGAATGTTAAGATATTACGTTTATTTTGTAGGCAATTTTTAAACCCTAATTCCTCATGACCTCCTACAGCCTCAACCATAAAACTTTCAGAACCGGAGGAAAAGATATTTTTCTTCCTGTACATTTACGGGCGTCAGTCAGACATCTTTCTAAGCTCCCAATTTTTCGTAAAACTATATCCACCAAATACTGCATAATTCGATAAAATTCGCTGTAAACGCCCATTCTACATTTTGAAAAAGGTTGAGTAGCAGTTTTGGAGTAGCAGTTTTAGAGTACTAATGTATCATCTTTGAAACTGTTTTGTAGTTTTTATTCAATTACATAGAAAATGAGCTTTAAGAAAAAAATATAAACGAACATTATTTTTCAGTTGAACAATAATTGCAAACATAATATTTTCACATCATTCACGCATATCAGAGGCGGATCTAGAACCTAAATTATATGGAGGAGAGCAAGGTCATTAAGAGTAGGAAAGAAAAACGTGCAAATGACCTAATCAACACTTAAGTTTTAACAGAAATTTCATGACACTGTACTCCCCCACTTTTTTTGGATTTTTTAGATCTACCACAGCATATGAAGCAGTGTAGATAGGGTCAGTCCAAAAAAAAGGAGGAGTCCAACGTTATGGTCTTTCTTCTCAGTCTTAAGTGTCGATTAAGTTACTTGCACGTTTTCATTTTCTGCTTTAAATGACTCTAACTACGCCTCTTGTGCATTACTAGGGATACTCGCAAAATGTTTGAGCAGAATAGGTTATCATAAAACATCTTGGCTGCAACATCGTATTGTTCCAAAAGATGTTTTTATCCAATTTTTTTCTCCTACACATTTTCTTCACCTGTGTATTTGGCTGCGACAAACATAAGTACATATCATCAGCAATAGGGTCAAATCAATATTTTGTAAAATACGTTCTAGGTTTGACTGAGTCCACCGAAATATCCGATGAAACAGTAAGTATCTGTATGAAATTATTATTTCCAATCAATGCATTTTACATTTTAAAATTTTACATTCGGGATGACTGCCAATTCTTATTCAAGCTACTTTCAAAGTACCTTTGTAACCGTTGGAATCAGGAATTCTGGAAATTACTTTGGAAATTAGTTGGGTTCTTAAGGTTCTTGTAAAGGGTAAGCACGCTTAATATTTTCACAACTAATAATAATTATATAATGAAAGTATATATTTTTAAAAAGTTCTAAACCTGCTCTAAATGAAGGGTTAAATTAAAATGTTTTTGGAAATCTGACCTCAAAAGTAAAATTACCCTGTAAATTAAAATTAAACTGTGTTTGCCAATTTTTCAATCAAATTTTATAAGCATTTCATTTCGAATTTCATAAATAAAAAAAGTAAAAAATCAAACCTTTGAACCGATTGGCTCATTATTTAAAATCTGCACAATATTCGCCAAACGCAGACACAGTTGAGTTAGACATTAAAGGAACATGACTGCATAATTTATTTTCCGTTACCATGACGATATGTGTCACAGGAAACTTTTTTCCGGAGTGTATCTCGCTGAATAATGAAAACTTTAATAATAGAGAAAACGGCTTTTAAAAAATCAGAAGATAACAGATGTTTGAAGCATTTGTTGTCATAGAAATGATCTCATCTCTTGTGAGTAAAATCAATAGCTTTTGTTCAGGTGTTTTATTGAAATTTTGATTGGTTTTGGAAAACTTAAATTACATTTACATACAATTGAATTACATTTCCATAAATCAACATCTGAAAAATCTAGTTTCCGTCCAGAACAATCTATAGTATTTTTTATGATATTTTCATCGTAGACTAATAAGAATAATAGAGCCCTTGACAACAGCACTAGAAAATAAAGAATTTGGTTCTAATAAACATTTTTTTAAACTTGGATATTCTCCCAAACTATGCTAGCCCACCTCGTTTTGATGGAATATTTTGATGAAAATAGCCCTAGTCACGCAAAATGTGTGCTAGAACTCAAAATTCTGTTATTAAGGACTATAAGATTAATGGTATTCTTATTCGTCTACGATGAAAATACTTACTTAAAATAATATACTTTCGGCTAATTATCACAAATTGTCCCATAGCAATTTCCCGTTGCTATGGGACAAGATATAAAATTACGTAATTACCGCAAAACAATACAGCGCAATTTTGACAAAAATTTGGGTGTTTAAATTGAAATTCGAGAAAGGTGTATTCCCAAAGTATATATTCCCTATAACACCAGTGTGACATTATCCTCAACAAAGGTTAGTTACTCATAAGTGTTCTGTCACCGTAATTTTAATGATAATTTGTTTCAACAGAAAGCATTGCTTGAAGTGGAATTGGCTGGTCAAGTTGATCAAACAGTAACAGCAGGGTAAGTTAAAACAAGACCAGATCGAACCAGATTAAAGATGTGCATTTTAGTATACTGAATTGCTCCGTAGATTCAGTCACTAGATACATCTTTACGCAAACCATTGTCCAATTCTGCAACATTTTAGAGATACCATCAATTACACCTTAATTGTGAAACATCGCTTGGCGTCAAAGCTTGAGGCGGTGGAATTGGAAGTGGAGGTTTTATTTCCACCTTTTGTGTCATTCCTGGAACAAACAACTGATAAATCTGTTAACGATGAAATTCAGGACAATAGCATCATTTTCAAGGTAACTATTACCTGTTAATAATTATTTGTAATTAATTACCTGTTGATAATTACTTTTACCAAGAGTTATAGTGATGGATCTATAATCGTAAAAAAAATTTAAAAATAAAGTCTTTTGCATCTTATTGAGCTGCATGGTTACACCCCACTGGTGGTGCACATGGCGACTGGTTTTCACATGGAAAATAAATTCTTTTAAAAATAATGCGATGCCTAACAATATTTAACTGTCAATTTGATTACTACTTTTGGTTTAGATTTCAGCATTGTCAGTGAAGTCCAACCACAGTATACAATTTTCTTTGAATATATCTGATGAAAGTCTTACTGCTGGCATACACTGTGTGGTCACACCTGTCAGATTGAATTATAAAAGTATACTGGTTAATCGGCAAGTTACAAGTTACAAGAGCCATCTTACATCTGTGTTTAATGTTCAAATGGAAATTCAAGGTTTGGTTGTCATTATCCTAAATAGAATTCTAGCAATTTGTATTTTAAACTCGGTTTTGGAGAGCCTATCCCACTTTCCCTAACATTTGAAAGGTCGATACATACAATTTAATAAAATTTTCTCAATATGTTTTGGCTGGTCAGTAAATTCACCCTCGTTTTCAATGTCAAATTGGCTTCTAATCTGGAAGTTATAACAGCAGTGATTATTACTTAGTAATAGAGTCAAAAAATAATGAAACATCTAATTGCATAAAAAGGCTCCAACACACTCTAGGCCAAAATTTTGTGTTAGATAACTAGGTAATCTTAAGATTATGTGCACATGTATCAACATTGGAAAGTTCTTGAATGGATGTTTTTATGATGCAATTTTTTGAAGGATTGGAGTTCTCCCCTTTTTATAAAGACAAACAATTTTGTTTTTGCTTGATTTGTTTTTTTTATTTGCCAGGTTGTAGTCAACCATTGGGAATGGGAGATAAAAGAATAAAATTCTATCAACTGTCATCATCGTCGGCTCACGTTGATTTAAAACCAGATAAGGCAAGAATTGGGCCTGATGGAGATGCATGGTGTGCCACTGTCGAAAATAATCAGCAATTTATACAGGTGTGATTTGATCAGTTCATTGTCATTTGAAATAACAACTTATGGTTTCTAAAATTAAGAAAATCCTGAGAACATTCGAGGCTTACAAACATTTGTTTTTAAGAAAATATTGTTAAAATTTGCTTACATATAGTTACGTAAAGAAAACTTTTGAAAATGATCAGCAAATGTAGCAGGAATTCTTCTACCCGCAAAGGCAAAATATATGTTAATAGCAGTTAATTGCAAAGACATAAAATTTTTGATTCCGCCCACTATAGCCCTTATGTTGTTTCACACAAAGATATAGGTGTCAAAATATATTGTTGACACGTAGTATAGTTTGTCACAAAAAATGTTCCCTAAATAAAGGACATGATGAGTTGATATAATGCAAATGCCCAGAATCTCAATTTTTTTTAATCATCTAAAATTGATTAAAAAATTGATTCTGCGCAATTCAATGAAAAACTCCGTTATTAATGTTCTATAAAACAGGGAGGAAAATTTCCTAATTTTTTTCCTCTTTGCTGAAACTATAGGCTATATGCGTTTGTAGGAGAAAGAGGCAACAGAAAAGAGGTTCATTTTGGCCGCAGATTTAGCGACTTCCGTCGTTTTGGTGGCTATGAAAACGATCAAAGTGAATGCACAACAGCCAGATAGTTTATGTTGAAAATGCTGACAATATATAGAATTTGACAATAGATTCAAATTTTGTTTAAATGCAGAGGGGGGAGGGGGTCTAGAGAGTATTTGTGAAGGAGACCTTTAGCTATTAAAATTATTAACGAAATTTTGCTAATATACTCCCTCACACAGTTTTGGACATAAGTACCCTAGATCCGGCGTGAAATGTTCGTAAGTTTCAAGCCGCCCCGCTACTCGATATGATAAAATAATTATTGGCAATTGTCCCACAATAATTTGCAGTAGTCCCACTTAACTGTAATCTAGGCTGTACCAATCACGTTACGAATGGTTTTACAACAGCTAAACCACTATCAATTATTGTCTTGAGAGACACTAAAGACGTGAAAGTAAGCCCATTCCATTATTCATAAACAGGTTGCATTAGAACATGAGAGCAGAATTACTGCAATTTCAACATGGGGTCGAAAAGAAAAAGATTCGTGGGTAAAAAAATATTTGGTTATGTATAGTATCGATGGAAAGACATGGAAAGAATATTCTGAAAATGGCTTTCCAAAGGTAACCATTATTCTCATGCAACAGTTATATGAACTTATCAATTATTACAATTCTGAAACAATTGTTTTTATTTCAGGAGTTTTCGGCAAATAGAAATCGGAATACTGGAGTTAAACATTGGTTTTTGTACAGTATAAAAGCTAACTTTATTCGTATACGTCCGCTAGATTGGTCTGTTGGCGTTTGCATGCGATTTGAACTTTATGGCTGTGCTACAAGCAAACGCAGTAAGTTTCAGAACTTAGGCAACATTTTCATATGTAACTGGTTAAAATGGGATAAGATAAGAATTCGTTAAGTAAATTTGATATACAAGTAGCGATACAAGTAGATTCTAAAAAACAACTAGTACGGCATATTCTACAGCCACAATCTTTAAAATGCCAAATGTGAAATATATATATTTAAACTCCAACAGAGACTTACTTTGCTTTACACTATTCCAAGGCATGCTCGTTCCAAATATTCCATAGTTCTTAAAAATTTTGGTATTTGTTAAAGGAAGTGAGGCTCCACGCAAATTCGGGGTTGATGTAATTTAGGGATTTATAAGCTGAACCGGAACGGCTAGATAGTTAGAAACTACACTAGAACCTTCCCCTGATCTACATGAGATAGACGACAAGGGTATTTGTTATTCTAGCCAATGCACAAAAAAGATGTTTTTAATTTTTCGTTTGAGTCCAGAACTTTTATAAACGAATAAATATGGCCATGTTAGTTTTCAGGAACACTCCTGTCTATTTCAACTAAGATTTCATGATAAAATTCACATTTTTCTTTTAGAAAACTGTATTGGTCCACTTGGTATGGAAAATGGAAAAATTCCTTCAAGCTCGTTATCGGACAGCGTGACAGATATCAGCGTTTTACCTGAAAACAGCCGGTTGAATAAGCAAATTCAAAAGTTTCCGTATGGTTGGCGTGGTTCAGAGGCTACCGAAGATTGGCTTCAAATCGATTTGGGTTCCCAACATAAGGTGCAAATTTCAATTTAATGACCTTAAAAAGGAATATCAGAATTCAGCATTTTTTTATATATATAAAATTAAAACTTTGTGAAAAACAGTTTTTTTTTCATTTGTCTCTCTGCGTGAGTTGTTATTTGACTCTGTGTTCTATTTTGTGTTTCAGTTATCGAGTATTGCAATACAAGGAGGATATGGAGACGTCGTCTCGTCTTTCTACGTGACGTCATTCCACTTAAGATACAGTAACGATACTAAAAAATGGAGTCGGATTTTGGAAAACAATGCCGAAAAGGTAGTCCGTTAATCCGAATGTGCTTATAGACCAGGTTCTAAAGCAGCTAATTTCTCCAATGAAACATCTTACATTTATAATCTCATAGATATTTACTGGACCTATGGACTCACAAGAAGCCATGATGCCGTTTCTTATCCTGCTGCCAAGTGACATACAAGGACGATACTTTAGAATTCTTCCAGATCAATTCGTCAATATGAAAGTGTTGAGAACAGAGTTGTACGGGTGCATGGTGGAACCGGATTTCACATATTTGAGTAAATTTTCTTACCGTATTTTCTGGTTTTAGCGTCCAGGCTTTTATTAATATAGAATTATTTTGAAAATCACTAGATGAATTGAATAAAATATCCACATATACTTTTTTTATATTTAAATTTTAAAGATCGCTTATTAGAAAAGATGGTTATCGGGTGAATTGGAAGCACAGAAGTTACTTAAAGCAAATACATTATGTTCTCTATATTATATTCTTTATCATATTTGGATCCCATGCTAACTTTTCTGTTCGTATCGTATCGTATCGTATCGTAGCGTAGCGTATCGTATCGTATCGTACTCTCTTCTGATAAGTTAGTATTTTATTGTCTTATTTTCTTGACTTAGATACACCTGTCACTTTATCGAGACGTAACGTTTTAGTGGATCGAGAACGTAATATTTTGTTTGCTTGTGTTTACACGGAATCGAGGTAAGTAATTGTTTATCATTGATTTGTGTGAACTTCCATTCAATAAAAAAACTTACTCACCAACCAACAAAAGTGTAGATTATACCTTGTTCCAGTTAAAATAGTGTCCAAATAGTTATCAAACAGTTAGAAATAAGAAGATGAATATCCTCTTTAAACATTAACCCAATTAAGACTTCGTAAGAGAACGAAAATATACAACTTCGATCCCAGAGCTTCTTCTCTCTCACATTGATACCGGATGTGATTTGAATGTAAATGGCAGAGAAAGTCCTGGAGTGTTGAGGTTGAAAAATTGGCTGAAGAAAAAGTTGTAATGTTAATCTTTGTGTTTACATATTATCACCTTCATATTTACATCAGGGATAAATCTAGCTGTCGCAAAACGTCTGATGGTTTCTCCTGGAAAGGTGAGTACAAACGCTCGTTTGGATCTGCGGGTGCTTATGTGGGCGGATCAGGATGCACACGACGTCGTTTCAACGTTATACGGGTGTCGTTATATAGGCGTCTTTACAACGTATGAACGTTGTTCGGATGTTTAAACAAGGTGTTTAAAATAGATCAAATATATGCATTCTTTGGTGGTGAATTCAAAGGAAACAAGTTTTTAACCTTTATAAAAAAACATTTTCAAAGTAGATATCTGTGCATCTCAACGTCTTATAAAATATATTGGGAATATTTGTTTGATATTTTTAGCGATACCTTCATACATTGTGAGCATTGCTTCTCAAGAAAAAGAAAGTGGAAAACTTTATGGTATCGATCAGCAAATGAAGATAGTCAGAAGTGAAGACTATGGAGATACTTGGTACAGCATCTCACAAAAGGAATGGCTGTACAACATAAAAACCAAGTTTATCCAAAATACTACAAACATTCAAGATATATTATCGACACCAACACCAAACCAAAATTTGACTTGGTCAACAAACACTGGGATGGAATGGGGAGGTAAAGTAGACTAATGTCCAATACTGAATTGATTTTCTCTCAAAGAATCCGCCGGAAATATTTGAACACTCTATCTAGGGTAGATGTGAGGTGGTGTGCTATCTTTGAAATCTGCATTTGTGTTTAACTTTTTGCACGTGGCGCGTTTGATGATCGATATTTTTTATATCTTAGTGTCAGGAAACGGTGTTCATTTCAAGTACCCACAAGGAGAGGATTGGACATTAGTAGCCACTTGGTCATGTTGCGGTCATTAACAGTTATGTTGGTGTTATTAGCGACAACATTATCAACGCTGAAGGCGATATGAGCGGATCAAAAACTGTCTAATGTTGAAAACTTCATTTGCGTCCCTTCTACGCCCAGTCTCATATTTTTAGGATTTGCCTTTCAAACTTGTTCTGTTTGCGAAAACACACTTATGTGTTTCTTTGTTTCTTTCAGCATTACAGCTCTTCAGTTGTGTCAGCTTGTTCCTTGATTTCAGGTGTTGTGCCAAAGGGGAAAGCAGAGGGTTGCGACTCTTCCATTATTTCGCTAAGTAGTGACTAACCTTTTATAAAATGCAAAGGAACGCCGTTATTATTTTGATTTCACAGGAGGCAATTGCTGCACAGAACGAAAGTGAGGAAATTAGGAAAAGGTGTCTTTTTTCTGCTTTTTCCTCTATAGGCATATTCAGGGTCAATTAAAAAATAGTGTAGGAGTCCAACGTTATGATCTTTCTATTCAGTCTTAAGCTTCGATTAGGTTACTTGCGCGTTTTTCTTTTCTTTTAAATGATTAAACGCTCCTCCACAAATTTTGACTGAGCTCTAGCTACGCCTCTGCCCTCACCTACGATTTTGTGGGGCCACTTCTGCTATGAGTAACTTTTTCCAAAGCTAAGTCTGGGTGTTAATAACTAATTTCCAGACCAGAAGAAAGGCTGTTATTCTGGATCTTTACTTTTCAAAATAAATATCGTCTTATTTCACTTGACACCAATCACTCATCGATTGACGTTCGTGTTTATTTATCAATATTTATTTTGTGATATTCAAGTTTTTATTTCATAATATTGTTATGTAAGTAAATATACAAATCAAGAAAGAACGGTTGGAATTGGAATTGGAATTATCGAATCAAATTTCTATGTACTTTTTAGATTGATTTTTAGATTGATTTTTGTTTTATTATTTTTGTAAAATACGTTCTATAGACGAGTTGCATCATTTTGTATTCAATGACCTTGATGACCCAGATTTTATACAATGACCATCTTTGTAATTAATTAAGGGAATTGAGACAATCTGTCTGTTCATTTTGTCAGTCTCGTTTACTTTTCAAACTTTCTCAAACTTTCTGAACATTAACTTTTACGATATAATTTGATGATAATTATGATAATTATGATAATTATGATGTTTAATAGTTATGTCTTGAGAATATCACTCCTGAAAGTCAGCGGCGGATCTATAGGGTAGTCGAAATTTGTGGAGGAGAATGTTAGCTATTTAAGTATAAACGAAAAACGTGCAAATAAGCCCATTGGTGATACAGACTGAAAACAGAAATTATGTTAATGTGCTCCTCCACAAATTGAGACTACTCTCTAGATCCGCCGCTCAAAGTATAGTGTACATGGAGTCTAAAGACTATGTAAACAGTTACAAGTCATCTACCATATTTATATAATTTTGACGATTTAAGGTGCTGTGCTAATTAGAGGGCGTCGCTTATTAGAGAAAATACGGTATATATAATCAGTTGTATCAAACATTTCATAAATAAATTTTATCACGATGTGTCTATACCCTTAATCAAGTTGGCTTAAATTTATATAACCGCTTGAAAGTATTTTTAACTCCTACTTATCTAATTGTTGTATTAGCGATTAACTACAAACAGATAATCAATGAACATAGGTGAAATGATGTGAAAAAAAAAATAGTTATATAGCGAATTTAAAAATAGTTTTTTTTTGAAATGGACCAAAAAAACGAGTTGCTTCAACTTGCATCTGAAGAGAATTTCCTGCCAGCTGAGTAAGCATTTTTCTTTTACGTAGTATTTTTACTATATTCTTGAACTGTTTCATCATCCCATAAATACGAAAGCAGCCCCTGGCAATGATGTTAATAAATTCACTTCAAATCAATTTTTAAAAGAAAAAAATAAAGTTTGAATTTACTTTCGCACTGTTGGCTTGAAAGCTGACTTCATAAAATCACAACAATATACCGGTGAAGGACGCAGAAAATTTCACGATTTATCCTTGTTACGAGTTAACAAGCTAAACTTAGCTTAATTAGACCAGAAACCATTGCATTGTGTTGTTGATATTTGAAAGAAGGAAAACGAAATCTGTTAGTCAGTAAAATAGATTTACGTTCGGATTGTTTTCAGAACAGTAGTAATAGATGTAATTTGCATTTTTTTCATCCCAAAATTTACCTACAAGCGCCACAAGCACCATGTTATTTTAATATTTCACATTTTATTCATCTTTTAGTGGTAAAATTATCTATCTACGTTTGCCTTCATAACGGAGATAGGTAAAAGTGGTATTATAGGTACTTGTGGTCCTTTCGAAAATAAATACATTAAAACTTCTTCACAAATCATACCTCTTGTCTATTTATAAGATACACCACTCTTATAGAATTATTTTATGCAACTTTAAACTAATCTAACTTTGGGTGCATTTTTTTCATCCCAGCCTTCAAAAAGCAGATAGGCAAAAGTGGTATCGTAGGTACTTGTAGCAAACTTGATCACACTTTCAAAACATTTACACTCAAAATTCTCTTGCTACAAGTACCATTTTTTTCCTGTATTTTTCAACCTTAGAGTGGCATTCATAGCAATTTATGCAAAATAACATCTCACCCGTTTTTAATCTAATTAAATAATTATCTAACTTGCTAGGGAATAGTGATAATTTATGCAAAATAAATCAAAACAAACGGAAAGGTAACGACCGATGCGTTTAAATTCATACTTATGTAGGATAATTTTGTAAATTAATTATATACATAATGGCTACTATTTCGTAGTAGGATGCTACGAACTTAAGGAAGGCAAATCTGAATACTAAGGTATGGAAAAAGCACCTTTATTGTACTCTTCTGATCCCGTCAAAGCCAATCAGATCCGTGCAATTTTGTGCATTTGATGATTAACATTAAAATAGCAAAGACAAAGGATCAAAAATTCCATTTCTCTACTGTACGCTACTTTCTCGCCCGAATTGCATTTTTGACTTAAAGAAAATTTCAACAGGCGAACAATTCCCTAATAAAAATATATTCTGATATTCTGATTGGTGCAAATTCATATGGTGCAGTTCACTTTTACGCCCATCTGTCAAAGGCAGTGCTCCTTTGATTTTCCCAAAACATTTTATTGGTTTTATTTCTTAAACTGAATTGTATATCAAAATTTTAATAAAAATTTGAGCAAACCAAAGATATATTATTCAATAAACGCAACAGTAAAGATCAGTGCTGTAGACTCATTGGTGCTAACCTTTTTGCCAACTTGAGCCTACGTTGGTGCTTAGTGGTGCTTCATATTAGATATACCAAGGAAACAGAAATTCATGTCTTCGAAACGCCGCCAACGACCTACTACCTATACGTTCACGTCTGAGGGGACTAAAGGATTACCAGTCTCTTTTTGGTGGAGAAAGTTAAGGGCTGCAAAAATGTTTGGGTGGGTGATGATTATAAGTAGAATCATTGTTAAAAGAATTGGTGGCCTTGTTGTAGAGTGCTCGCCTGCAGTGCGGGAGGTCAGGGTTCAAATACTGGTCGAGAATGCCAGCGACGATAACAGTGTGAATCGATCCATTCAGCTTAGCACTAAGATTGAGAGCGGGATTGATATCCAAGGGAGTTGTCTGGTTGAGTGGTTGAAGCATACTTACGGCTTCTCTAGGACCTCCTACGCAGGACCCTCGTTGATAACGGTTCTATCAGAACTATAGAGGCTATCCTGGGTAAACATTACTACTACTACTACTACTACTACTACTACTACTACTACTACTACTACTACTACTACTACTACTACTATTACTTTATAATTTAATACTAACGCTTTGCATTTTCTGATAGGAAAGCGAATAGTGGCCAAAATCATGTCAATCAGTTAGATGATATTCTCTTACAACTTGGTAAACCTGGATTGTTCCACATTATTTGCCTCTTCTTTCTCTATTCTACTGTTGCATTTGTGACAGTTCATCATGGCGTCATGACGGCGACTATCGGTGTCACACCAACCAACTATCAGTAAGTTCTTTTTAACTCTTCTTATATGATAGGATTTGTTTTAAGTTTTAAGTATCATATGGCAGTACACAATTAATTAAGGACTTTTAGTTGTTCACACAATCGTCTGTTATAAAGGCTTATTCTCTAAGAGAATGGGTATGACTGGTAAATAAGCGTTTGGTCAGTAATGATTAATTAAATTATAAAGTCAGGATAGAAACCTAACAGGAACCTAGCTATACATGAGTATACACCAGCAAAGTATTCTCCAGCGGTTTGCATACACGAACAAAGCATTCTCCAGCGGTTTTTTCAGCATTGGTCATTACATTAAAATCTCTAATTGAACATTCATGGGCAAAACATTATGTCTGATTTACAGGTTTGTATTTCAGGTGGTTGGTTGGAAAAGTATTCATCATGCAAATTGAAAATAGTAACTTAGCTTTGCTTGGTGCACATAGATTTTTGAAATGTTTCAAATGTTTAGCTATGTTTTAAGGTTAATTTAGTTTCTTGGCTTTTCTTTAGCTGCAAACCTTCACTGAAATATTTCCCGAATAAAACATTGAAAGACATTGAATATTTGAAATGCCATGTAAAGTTGAAGGGGAACACCAGCAGACAACAATCATGTGAAAGCTGGACTTATATCGGTGTTGAAGATGGAGAGATGGAATCAATTGTAACGCAGGTTGGTGATGAAATTAATCAAAAAAAGGTCCAGTCAAGGCAGATTTAGCTAATGTACGTCATCTGCAAATAAAAATGTTAATTAATTGTGCGCATGGATAACTTCACACTCCTCAACAAATGTATTTTTCAAACCGCCTATGTAACTTGTATGAATTGAATTCATTTCTGACCATTCATAACTTTTTTGTATGTTCTATATTGTTATTGTTTTTTATTTCAGTGGGATTTGGTTTGTAATCGAAAATTTTATCCCCAGCTGTCGAATACAATTTATTTTTCTGGGGTAATGCTTGGTGCTGCCACTCTCAGTCACTTATCAGATATCTATGGACGACGTCGAATATTATTGACATTTGGAATCATTGCTGTATTGTTATCTGTTGTGACGGCGTTATTGAGACATTTTGTAATCTTCATGATTGCTAGATTTTTGCTAGGAGTTTTCTTGAGCGTAAGTTTTCTAAATAAAAGTCTTCCACCATCACAAGCCGTACTTTGTTTACTCTAATCGATGCTTTTGTTTCTTCTTGGCCTTAATAAGGGCTCTCCTAAAAATATTGAGGTCTTGGTGCAATAACTTTGCGTGGAAACAATGTAACTTCTTGCGTTACCAACACCTGATGACGAATTCATAGAACCACACGTGAGATATTTTGTGCAATATTTCCTGTTTTCCCTCGCTTTGAATGATTAACTTTACTTCTTGTGGTTGCAGACAAACCCATGAAATGTATCCAAATAAGTCTAAGAACAGATTAACTTTAAAAATTTAGTTTTCTTCGTCAGTCAACTTTTCAAATACTTATTAAAGTGGAAATAAAAAAATAAAAAAATGTTAAGGCTCAACACCTTGGGTAAGAATGTTGAAAAATACAGGTTAAATACAGGTTATTCTATTCATTGTTTATATTTGCAGTATCTCATACTGATTTTGAAATGAATTTTTAAGGGCTTACAAACGAATGGTAATGTAATGCTATCAGAGATGGTACCTAAAGCCTACAAGAATTTAGTTTCAATGGCTTCCGTAGCAACGGCGTTGATCTCTACAACAATTGGTGCTGCTTTGCAATGGTTTTTAAAGAACTGGTGGCAAGCTCAATTAATATTTGCCCTACCAATGCTTTTACCTTTGGCTGTTGCTTATTTGTGAGTATTTACCTTATTGCAATAATTTCATAAAGTATTTTTTGGTGGGCTTTTTTGTACCTTAAGTTTTGTGTTGAGCTTTTGACAATAAAGTTATAGTATTAAATTATGCGTAAAATACATCAAGGCGTTTTGTTGTGGAAACTTAAGTGTATGTATAACAATTGAGTTATTAAAAAAAAACCCTCAGTTCATGACAAATCCTTTGTTTCGTATCATGTTTTAAACCTGACCATTCTTCAAACATTCCTAGCATTATTACCTGTATCAAAATTGAATCATGTTTAATCATAATGATGACTCTTAGATAGGCAATTATATGGTATTTAGGGCTTTGCCACAATTTTATTTTCACGGTGCCTAAGCAAGTATGGTTTCTTATTTTGTTCTGGATTCAATTGTACAATCGACTCATTTCAGCTTTGTTCCTGAATCCTTCCGTTGGTTAATCGTTCACAAACAGTATGACGAATTGAGTCGCTACTTGAAACGAGCTGCTTCTATGAACAAAACAAAACTTTCAACTACAACAATTTTGACTTGTGATGACGCGGAACCCTGTGACAACAAGAAGAGCGATTTAAACAAGCACAAATTCCCATGGATGGTTTGTTTTAAGTACAAGGAAATGAGGAGAAGGATTCTCATATTGTTTTTTATATGGTACGGCTTCGCGTTTGCACAATACTCTATTTGTTATTGCTTCAATGACTGATAATTTATTTTAGTAAAATTCTAAAAAAGTGTTTTTCGAACCATTTTATGATGTTACGGTAATAACGGGATCTTGACTGTTTTGTGCAATTGTTCTGAGGAATAAATCCCGGGGTCGATAGTAGAAGTCTTTGTATTTCTCTGTACAGAGGTAGAAAACAGTCAAAACCTTGTCGAAACACTTTCCGAGGGGTTCAAAAAATATTTATTGCCATGTTAATGAACAATTTTTATTTCAAATAGTGGAACAAGACGTTAAAAAATTCGATCCCCGGTTCATTAAATTATCGAGTTCTTCAAAAACTTAATTTTATTCGGAGATGTTTAATCATTTTAGGGGAAAGATTATAATAATTATGGTTTTCGGAGGCGAATCTAGAGGGCGAATCTAGAGGATGTCGAAGTTTGTGGAGGAGAGTGTAATTTTTTAAACCATAAAAGAAAACGTGCAAGTAATCCCATTGGTGATACAGACTGAAAACACATATTAGGTTGATGTGCTCCTCCACAATTTTTGATATCCTAGATCCGCCGCTGGTTTTTTTGTTTGAAAGTTTTGTTTGTTTTATTTATATTCGAAGCAACCGTTTTTAGTGAGCAGTATTGATTTGTAGTAGTTGAAATTAAATTCAACCACTAACTGTATTAACTCCTTCTGTAATACTCTTCAAGTAATAACGACACCAGCAGGTTTCATTCCCGAGTTGTAGGTAAATACACATTTTCAACTTACATCTTTCTTTTGATAGGAATGCTATAGCATTAACATACTACACTTTGTCGTTGAATCTGAAGAACATTGCTGCAGATCCATACAAGGCTTATGCAATTGCATCAGCTGCTGATCTAATCCCGCTTCTTTTTTCGGCTGTCCTTTGGAGTAGGTAAGACAAATCGATATGTTTTTCCTTTATCATTTTTTTCTAAATGGATGATATAATCGATTTAGTTAAATGGATTGCATGTAGTAAATGTTTATTTTTCATGCAAAACTTTAAATTTGTGCAGCGATGGTGTAGTGGGTAGTACCTTCGCGAGTGCGAGTGCTGAGGCACGAGTCTCACTTATGTTGCATTTCGATAGTTCACTCCGATGCGCTTTATAAGAAGCGTATCAGTCCGTTTGGAGCCATCGACTGACTGCACATTGACATTTGGGACGTTAGAACAATGCTATACGTATCTCTGGTGGTAAGTCAACTTCCAAGTTGCAATTTGGCGGGCGGATGGAACCCCATGGACTTAAAGCTCCCCATTACTTATACTGGGGGTTCCCTCTGGTACGGGAATGGCAACGGAACCAGAACCAAAAAAACTTGAATGTTGTAATTTTATTGGTTCATTTAATTTTTGCACGAGCAGCTATGGATCAAATGAGGAAGTAAATAAATGAATAATTAATCCCATAATTACTTATTAAGCATTTATTTTATCAATCAATTAAGTACATTTGCTCTCTGTTTCTGGTCTGGACTTAGCAACCCGTATTTGATTTCATCATTCTAGTAAGGTTAAACATTAATAAACTTTGTACGTAGTGGCATCTTTGTTTAAGTGAAAATTGTTTTGACTGTTTTCCTTTTAAGGTTTGGTAAACGAAGACTTCTGTATTCTTACAGTTTTTTGTGCGGCTTGTTTTGTGTTGTCTATAAATTTTACAACCATATTGGTGAGTTAAGTTCATTTGTGGTATCAATCATGACGGCATTAAAATGCACAAATGAATGTTCATTATTAATCAGACAATGTTAACTTCTAGTAAAGATGTTAACTTCTAGTAAAAATAACCAAACTGTGCAATGGAATCCCCTTCTTTTGATAGCCACTTCAGTACTGCCATTTCCCAGTAAAAATGTTAATCCTTTTCATCCGTCTATAATATAGAAATCACAGACGGCAACTTCAGTTTCCCTCTCAATATTAACTTACTACACTTATATACATGTAATGACAGCCATTATGATCATTGGTAAAGCATTTAGTGGCATAATTCTTGGTTTGATCTATTTTTATACCATTGATCTGTTCCCCACAAGTACAAGGTTTGTAATTACGTTATGATTGATTCGTTTTTCAATTAAGCGTTAATATAGGTACAAGTAGTATCACTAAAAGTAAAAATATTATGAAACTATTCACTACTTACTTAATCTCAAAGAAACAACAGGTGGCCCTAAATTAAAGCAACAGGTTAAGACGTTTGTTTGGGAGACGATAAACTGTATTTTCTGCCATCTTAATGATTTTATATTTAGGAACTTCTCTTTGGGAGCTTGCATCACAGTCAGTCGTATTGGAAGCCTTCTAGCACCTCAAGTTGTTCTCCTTGTGAGTGTTATTTTCAAGATTATTAATATTAGTTTTGTTTATTTCTTTATAACATTTTAATTCTTTGTGGGAATGCACTGCTCACCTAAAGGGGTCATCGAAACAATAAGTTATTGTTTTAATGTGATGTATCATTATAAAACTTACCGTTTCAGTTTCCATTGGAGACTTCCTGACTTATAATAATTGTTAAAAAACAAAAAAAAAAACAAGTTATATATATATCGGATTCTTTTTGCAGGGAGAGTTCCCTGTTCCCTGTGATGCCCTCTAATACCAGTGGCGGATCTAGAGTTAGTCAAAAACGTAGAGGAGTACAGTGTCATGAAATTTCTGAAAAACTTAAGTGTTGGATAGGTCATTTCACGTTTATTTTTTATAGTCCTATATGACCTTTCTTTCCTCCATAAATTTCGACTAGGTTCTAGATCCGCCTCTGAATACAGCAAAAATTTCAATTCTTATTATGAGAAAAAAAACCAATTTAAGATGAATGTGCTTGAAATAAGATTATTTCCTTGTCCGAATAACAAGAAATCAATTTTAACTCAGATTTTCGAAATCTTTAAACAAGTTTCTTTTTCTTAAAACAAATTAGTCCAAAAATAATTGAAATAAGATCGAAAAGTTCATTTTTAAATCCAAATGAAGAGAAAATGACTGTGTCTTGGAAAAACGAAAACAAAACAACTCATTGTTTAACAATTTGATACTGATATTGATAAAAACAAGTCTTTAAAAGCTAAATAAGATAAGTTAGAAATTGATTTGCCAGGCACATCCACGTTCTTTTAATATTGTAAACTCGTCGTTGGTAATGCTGAACATTACCCTTAAATTTGGTTGAAAATTAAACAATCGACGACGCCATAAACACAAATTGGATATAACGACTTCTACGTAAATTACAACATATCACATAACTGCCATTGTCAGTTGGAAAATCTCTTGTTGATAATCAATTATTAAATTGTTCAAAAAACATTTTAATCCATCGATAATGCACCGATAAACACCACCAAAATGATCACTTTCATTTACCACCATAATGTTCTTACACCTGGCTATTCATCAAATTCTAAACGTTTCATAATTTCTAATTAACCCAATTGATAAAAGACCTATGTAAGATCTAAAGATCTAAAGCAACCGACTCGTTAATAGTTTGAAGAAACTAAGGCCATGCCCCATTCAATTTTGGATCTTTTTCAATTTATTAGCTCCTTCAAGGTTTGAACAAAAATTAAATATTCAATTTTAAAATCCATAATTATTTTAATAAACATCAAACTTCAATTGAAAATAAAATTTTCAGCTGTAGGAAAAAACACTGGGATTTAAAAAATGAAAATTAAGCTCACACGACACTCTAGTCGTGATTAGTTAATTTTTGGCATCGTTTTATCAATAACGCGTGGTAACTTAACACACTGCAATACTGGTTGTGCAGCGTGGATCAGTTAACATTTGCTATTGGAAAAGCGGCTAGCGCACAGACAATTAAAGAAAATCTTGACATGTGTTGTCTGAAAACATTTCCTACCCAAATTACACACCCAATTGGTCTAATTATTTAGCTACCACTAACATAAAACCCGCAAAAACTGGAAGATTAATTGTCTATTAGTTGCTTTAATACACTGTCAACCACATTCTTCTGATGAGAGTTTACGTAACAGCACAGTTTTTAGGAAAACAGACGTTTCCGACCTCCTATATTGTTACGTTTAAAATAGAAAAGTTTGCATATCTATACTACCAACGTAAAATCAATTGTTTTACTGACTGCTTACCTATACACAACCTTGTTTCCAGGCAACAATTTTCCCGTCGATTGAAAAAAGCATAGAAAGTACACTGTGCTCGGAATGGAGAAAAAAATAAAACAGTGATTGCAAGTTTTGACTTAGTTTCGGGATAAAGAGCTTTTTCCAAAAATCTAATAAAAGATTCTTTAATGATTACACTAGATATCATTTTGTGATGAAACGGACTGGTCTGTAGTTTTAACAAGATGCCAAATAAGCAGTCTAATTGCCTGCTCAAAAAAGGTTACAACGTGTTATTGATAAACCCCCCGTCAAAAATTAACTTGTTACGATTCTTGACGTCACGTAAGTTTAATCTTCAGTTATTAAATCCTAGAGTGTTTCGTCCTACCGCTGAAAATTTTAATTTCAATTGAAGATTTATGTTAATAAAATTTATTATGGAATTAAAATTCAATATTCAATTTTTGTTCGATCTTTGAAAGAACTAAAAAATTTAAAATTGATTTTGAAAATCAATTATCAATTACCAAAAGGTCCAATATTGAATGGGCATTTTATTCACGGACGATATTCGTGAATGGCAACAGGACTGGCGTTACTGGGGTTACTGCATAATATATTTTTTTATGAAGGTCAACTCTATAAGTACTATGAAACACAACTTCAGTTTCACCTTGCAAAAGGTATAACTTTGCGCCCATAATGATTCAATGACAAAAACTTCGTGACTTTCAGATAGAAAAAAAAAAAATGAAAGTGAGTTGATGGAAGCAACGTCACTATTACAAAGCGCTGAAATTCTGTCGATGAATTGAGATATTGAGACGTCAAGCAAACGATTTTGTGTATGGAAGTCGTGACCTATTTTCAACTTACAGTGTGTTTTGTTGAGAAGATATCACATGGGAAGCAAAGAAGACATGAATTTTCAAATTTGCGCCATACTTAAAAAAAGTCTGACAGGTGTGAGATGATATTGACGTTAAAATTAAACCAGTTTTCATATATATTTATATATTAAATAAAAAAAATTATTCTACGAGTAATATTTTCATATTTTCTTATTTTGAGAATTAAATTTTCTTATCGAGGAAAATTTCTCATTTTCTCAAATTTAGGAAATATTTACTAGATTTATTCTTGAAAAGAATTAAAATTTCTGCTGTGATTGCACGGACACTGATGCTTATATGGACACAAATCAATTTCTAACTTATCCTATTTAGCTTTTAAAAGAAAATATTTTTCTAATAAAGATATTAAAAAAAGAAAATCATTATTTATCAAAATTCAGAAAATCTAGAAAACATGTTTTATCTAACGTTAAACTTTAAGCATATTATCTTTTCTAGGGCGTTTACACAACACCAGACTTGCCTGTGATTATCAGTGGAGTATTTTGTTTGATATCCTCAGTTCTAATTTTCTTTCTTCCGGAAACGACTGGCATGTCCCTTCCAGACACTATAGACGATGTGGAAAACTACAGACTAAAGAAGTCGAAAAAATTGCTGAAGAACATGGATGTCGAGAATAATGAATGAACTAAATGATACCAAGGTAACAATCAGAATCAAGATGAAAATTATAAGAATATAGATGACAACAAAGACATTTTGCTTCTCTTACTTTCATTTTTATTTAGCCATATCTTATATAACAAAGTGGAATAGATAGGGACTTGTTTTTCATTTCACTGCGAACATGTCTTGCTTCGCTTGGTCATATGACAACTGCTCATGATGTTGCCTTGAAATTGAACATTTGAAAATATTACAAATTATTTTTACATCCTGCTTGGAAATTTCAACTGGTTACATGGAGGCGAAACGGCTGTGTTCTGGGAAAACTGGAATCGTTTGTTTGGTAACGGATACCGTAAAAAAGTATACGATTTTTGGCGAAAGAATGGCTTGGCGAAAAGCAAAGCTTCGGGTATTTAGGTGTATCATGGTGTAACAGTTTTTTTAGCCATATTTTATCGCCTGTTTTGTTCTAGTAGAACGAAAGAATTACCAACAATTGTGAGAACCTCATTTTCTTTAAAAGAATGATTAAAAGTTTGAATGGTACATCTTCTAATTTTATTGGTCAGCGCGGAAAGCAGCTGATCTTTCATTAGCATTTGTACTTCCGTCCGTCCGTACGTAATTCCAAGATTTTTTGTCCACAGTTGTAGGCTGATTCCGCAAAACATGGGAATAGAGGCTGTCCACAAACCGTGGTTAATGTACGAATGGTAAACTACAAGTTATATAAAGTAATTTAATTATTGTGAGTGCGGCCTAAAATACAGAAAACGCGCAATCCTAATTTGTGTTCCAGAGAACGACACAGCACTCAAGGTTAGAAAATTCTTACTGCTTTTTTATAATGACATTGATTTTGTGAGAAACTGTTCGATCCCATTTTCGATTTTTATTCCCTCCTCTTCTGTCCCTCCTCTCCCCTTTTTGTGGCCTTTTAAGTATGTGACACACTTAAAATTTCACAAATTCCCTGTTGATGAAAATACAACTACACAAAATATTTCCTGGGTGTCTAAAAAAACAGGTAGCTATATATCGTTCTCTTAGCTATATAAATTCACTTCACACCCACACCACACACATAATATGGAGCAGAGAGTGATGATGCCCCTGGTTGTAGTGGCAGTTTCTGTACTTTTAAAAATGGGTGGTGTCCTCTGTCCTTGTTGTGTTAAGACTTGTTTACTCAAAAGAAACTTTAAATGAAAATTTACATAGTGGATAATGATGGTTGTTGGGAGACGACAAAAATTAGACTTAAACAGCAGCACACCCCTACACACAATTTTGACTAATATTTACAGTCAAATAAATCAAAGAAAATAATTGATATTGATATCATATGAAAGTTGGTATTGGTAATCTCTTCCGTGAAGGAGCGTAAGCTACTAATATTTTCTTTCTTTTTTCTTTGAAGGTTTTCGTTGTTTTGGCTATATCAGTGTATTAACCGATTCGTTTATGCACTAAAAATTCTATTTTTTCCTAATATGCTCTTATAAATTTCACCCACAAAAATATGACACTGTGATGGAGATTCTATTGAACTTGTCAGAGCAAATCCGAGAATAAAAGACTTTTTATCATTTTATTTTGATAAAAAATGATCCGAAAGAAAGAGAGAAACTTTACATTGTTTCTTAGCTTTCCCTATCAAATCGTGTTGAAGACAATGACTTCATGTAACAGACTTTACAAATCTTTTGCATTTTTATGTAAAAATTCATTCCTTCACAGGTGCGTCAATTGCTTTCAGGATTTACTCTATATATACCAAATATATACTTCAAGGTGGTAAGAAAATTTCACTGGAAAAAAATGGATTTCACGTATTCTTAAAATTAAATTCTTGTGAAAGGAAAGAATACTTTTTGCCTCAATGCCTGTCAACATATGCATGGTAATATTTAATTTTAAAAAAATAAAAAAACTAATTATTGGCAAAATTAACAATATTAAATTCCTGGGAAAAGTTTATTTTATCTCAATTCGCGAAATTAAATTTGCACGAAAACTGCTACTATGGATCAGACTATCGACCTGTAATGTTTCCAAAGAATGATTCATTATGACTCATTTTTGCAGGGCAAGATAATCGTTCCAGGAGTGAACTGCAACTAAGTCGAATATTCCTACGACACTTCCTTTTGACCTCAAATTTGTGAATTTTTGCCCATTAACTTTTGGGAGATTATCAAAATATGGGATATTGCAGAATTTCTTTTTATATTAAAATCAATTTACGTTGTTTTTTCAGGTTAAAATGAAAACAAAATCACATTAATTCTTCCCACTAAAATTTCTAATAATACTTGTGAAAATTAGTTAGAAATTCATCACTAGTGGATTTGAGATTGTATAACATTTATATAATTTATTTTTTAGGTCCTTTGTTGGTGGCATCATCTCCTATCTGCTGCCAGAACTCCTCCTCAAAACTTGACCTTGTCAAAAATACCTGGACTTGTCCGAAGTCTCTGAACTGGTCGGCCTTATCTGAACTTGACCAGATTTTTTACTTTCAGATATTTCCAAAAAATGATTTCCATTGCTCAATTTTCCATAGCTATTTTTGTCACGTGAGAAGTATATATTCTTCAGTTGTCTTCATACGTTCTTCAGTTTTTACTTTGGCACATATTTTGTTACATTGTACTAAACATTTTTTTATAATAGATTGAGTTCATAATACATGATGATAAATTGTATTCAATACTCCAGTATAAGGATTTCAGGTTGAAAATCGACAGTTATAAAGGATATTAAATTCGGAATAGAATTCTTTGTTTGGCCCAAATTTTCTTTCTAAAATGTAGTTCTTGCCGCCGCAGGAGAAAGGCTGTGAAATTTAGAAAATACACGCGGAAGGTTATCTGAAGTGTTCTAGTTTTCAATCGTAATGTGTATTACCTTTCTGGTATGCCCAACCGCGCTGACCTTCAGGCCTCAGGGCCTCTTGTTTTTATAATTAATTTAGTTTTCATTATTATTATGATTCTTGTTCTTTATAAATATAATTATATATATTATATATATAATAATAATTATAATTCTTTATAAATATATACGTAAAGCTATAAAGATTTATTCATTTATTTATTTATTTACTTATTTTTGTAGTTGATTTTGATTAGTTTGCGCCTGTGGAAATTTTATCAATTGACTTTAAATAAATCAAATGAATGAATGAGGACTGGTTATCAAACGATATACTAAGAATATCAAAACTGCGTGACAATAGACTTCTAATTTAATTTCAACCGGTAGTACGAAACTTGATGAGATGGTCTATTCACACATTTCTTCTATACGATTCGGTAGACAACAACAATTCAGCCGCTTCTTAAGCCGTATCTTTACCGTTCCAGTATTAGGAAAATAGTTGAGAATTTATCGATTCCATAAATGAGTGTAGCGAACAGCTGAGGACTGAAAATTATAATCGATTCGGTGTAAAAAGAAGGCAAGACAGAGAGTTCTTCGCGACTCTCTACAAAAACCTCAATGACGAAGCGTTATTCCATTGTAGAATTAAAGGAAAGATTGAAAACTCCTTTAAAAGGTGTTATAGCCTTATTTTCTGCAAAATTTGGAGGTGGCTTAAGTCGTTTAAGCTGCTGGGTAAATGCAAAGTTTTTAGCCACTTAATTAAAATTATTACGGTAGCAGCGAAAGCGAATACCGTATTAAAACACCCTTGGACTACTACTACTACTACTACTCCGGCCGAAATGGCAGTTTTTAGCCTGCGCTTTAGAGTCTGCGAAACTCCCTTCACGAAACTATATAAATTATAATGAACGAATCCAGCCTAGGAATTTTAAATGGCTTTTCATCAAAATCAAAACATTCATATGAAATATATATGAAAAGGAGCATTTTCAGTTACTTCTAACTGAAAATATCACTTGAACATTTGAAATTAAGCCATGATTTCGCTGTTAGTATTGCCTCGTGCTTCGAAGCCTATCAACAACAGTTAGTAAAGAAATTTCATCAGCTCTCAACTTAACTCTTTCAAACGTTCTTATTACTCCCTTCCCGTTTGTTATTTACACGTTTCGTTTACTTGTAATTGTAAAGATCTACTTTAAAAAGCAGCATTTCGGATGAATTTTTCGTTTATGAAATCATTATTTTTTTCGAAGAAGGCCCGTGTTTTTCTCCTTACTTTTTTTTTTCGATTTTAAAAAAATGATTTAAAATTTGTATCTATTACGTGATCTATTATCTGTTACAGCTCATGCATGTATATTTCTTTTGTTTTAAACAATAAGTTTGTTTCTGGTGTTTCTTAATTAAACCTTGTTCACACTTAATAATCTCTAATACACTTACACTTAATATACTTGTGTTGTCAGTGTAAATTAGACTTTGGAAGATAATGGTTTGATATGGCTTTAAAATATTTTGACGCCTTTGATGACATTTTTGTTCTGTTCGTTGACTTTGGGTAAATTTTCTAAAACAGTGTTGTTACAGAATGACTGGTGTATATAATATAATGACAATTTTAAGTGACATCAAGTACGTCTGGTGCTACCGTTTTGCGCCATCTGGCTCTTCTTTACATTTAATTAATTCCAAGTTGAAATTGTGTGTAAACTTAAAACCAAACAAGTTGCATATACATACACGGAAATTGCAAATGCCTTACTTTTATATCTCATTGTGTATCGTGCTCATTGTTTTATTGTCATTAGTTAATTGTTCTCACGTTCACACTTTCGGTTAATTATTTTATAACTATTTTTAGCATTGGCATTTATTTTGATTATACATGTAATTTCACGGTTCAATAAGTATTAAATATTACATATCACTCACTCACTTATACAGTCAACAGTTAGCTTTTATCTGTCAATTTAACTATTCAGAACTCTACGGACATTACACTACTGGTATTCATTTTCTGGCTATCTGGTATGTCCTGTTTTTGTTTTTTGTTTTTGCCATCTTCTTCTAGATTTACCAATATTTTTCAATCAGTTCTCCGTTTTTGTAATTTTGCCTTTTCAGTTTGAACTCTAAATCACGAAATAAATGTTGAAACGCCCATAACCCTGACATTGCGCCACAGCTAGTATCCTGCGTAAAAACACTTACGTTTTTATTTATAGGAATACTAAGAGTGGGTTTACACGAGAGCCGTACTGAAATAAAACTGGTACTTAAATACTAAATTTTATCCGTATCGCAGCCAAACCTACTTCTCAAGTACGGCTTAAAATGGTATGAAAACTTTCACATTCCATTGATTCATGAAAACATGTGTATATTAAATAAAGACAGACACAGGGGCAACAGGAGCAACTTTAAAATGGCTATGGAAAATTGAAAATATATAACATAAAGCCGGACAAGTTTATGACTGAATACCTGCTGGTCAGAACAGACGCATGTCCTATTTTTAGAAACTAAGAAAACAAAAATATAAACAACAACTATTAAAAATGTCCGACCATGTCCGAAATGTTGCTCCGTTCGATCATCGCAATATGAAACGTTACAAGACACACATGTCTTTCTTCAAACAATTTTTTTTTATTCAAAAACATCCTCTTCAAACATGTTTTTGTTTAGGTTTTCTTACATAAGTTTTCTTACATAAGTGGAATAACAAAAATAACAGAGAAGTTAATGTTCCAAAGAAACATTTGTTTCCTTAAAAATTCTGTTTATGAGGACAATAACAGTTTCGTCAATATCCCGCGTTTGCCTTCTGTCTTTTCGTGTCGTCCTCCGTTTTGCAATGTTTTTCCCGCCGCGTCGCGTGGTTCGTGTTGAATTTTTTTTTTAAAATGCTTGGCTTGGAATTCAAAATATTAGTCGGTATTTGAAATATTAGATTCTATTTGTTATTATCCCTTCGTAAAATTATAAAAATCTTTCCCCGATTATTTAAAGTTACACTTTGCGAAGTGCAGTTTCTTCAGTCTTTACAGTTTCTTGTGAAATATACTACTGCATGTTCTTCGCTTACTGCCCTTCCTGAAATAATTATCACGGTTTGCACTGGTTTGGGCTGGACTGATCCTGAATACGCTGATGACTTCAAATTAATAAGATAACTTCAATATTTCTTCTGCTGCTAATAGAAGCAAGTTTGAATGGTCCCTACTTTAAATATTAATTTATTTGAAGTTCTATGTATGTCATCATCTGTATTAGGCTCTTCATTACTAACACTTCCTGTGTTACTAGCGTCATATGTTTCGTTTCCCATGTCTCATTACTCATTGAATGGATTTTTAATTAACTTTCTTTGAAATCGCGTTAAATTCACCAGGTTTCATAATTAGTTGACGGTTTTAATTTCGGTTTGATTGGTCGTTTTAGTTTATCTCCGTAATTTTAGTTATCTCCGTAAATGTATTTTTCTTCGTAATTTCATTTGCGCGCTGTTTGTATTTCTTTCTTTCTTTTTATCCAGTTTCAGCGCGTATGCTTAGGAAATGATGTTATTTTGTATGACCAAATTTTGGGTCACCTTTTCCCAGGAAGCGTACTTTTGTCTAAAAAATTGGGCCAAATTTCGAAAGTGCTTAATTTTTTTTGAAAATTTGCATGTCAAAAAACTCAAATTGGCGTTAAATTTGCGAATTATTTTTCATATTTTTAAAAAAAAATAAGTTCTTTTATGCTTTACTTAAGAATTATTAATAAATATCAAGGGAACAGGAATATAAACTTGGCACATCGTGACTTATTGATGTTAATGGAAACAGATTCACATAATGAATGATACCTAGGAAAATTAAGAGGAGGAGACACAGGTCACAACTCTCGTGTTCTATTTAAATTTATATATACATTAAGCACCACGCTGTTGTTCATTAAGTAAAAAGCTCTTATACATTAATCACGAACGGTGTTATACCTTAAGAAAGATAAGGAAAGAAATCCTTATTCTTTTACTTAAATAAATATTTTTAATGCAAGCGTAATGAGCAAAGAGAATTACAGTGCATAAAGATAAACATGGTTTCAGAAAATGTCTGTGGCTTACTTGGTTGTTATCAATTTCGGAGTTCGGTAACACTTCTGGGTATAAGCAGGAACTACTGAGAGTGTTCCTGCAAATGGTGATTTAAAAGAAATTTAAGTAAAATGCTATTTCACTGCATTTCTTGAATGACAAAATGAGAATCATAAAATATAAATCTAAATTTAATAGCATCTTAACGAGCATCTGACTGAAGCTGATCCAGATGAATTATACATTCCACGAAATAAATAATTTGGCAGAGTGGGTCATGAAATAAAACGTCTCTAAGTAATAAACAGCCCAACAAGTTTCTTCAAATTTCTATTTCACTAATACTACGTTTGTACAATATGACCTAGATCTAGTAGGATTTAAAGTGACCGAAGGAAAGTACGAAAAGGGAACATACTTGCTTTAGTTTATCGAAGGAATAAAATTCTCAAAATGAAAAGTTTCCAGGACCAAGCAAATGATTGGTTAAAATGGTGCAAATGCAATCTTAATTCAATCTTTAAAAAATAGACTTATTACAAATAAAATGCAGTGGGTCCAAAAAAAGTTGATAAACATTTTCCAGCATCCATATCCAATTACCGAGTATTATATGTTGTTAAGCAGATCATTTTTACCAACACTTGAGTCATCTTTCTTTTTCTCGTTAACTTTGTTTTTGCCGTTATCAAGTTTTTCATCCGTTTCTGTGCCACCGGGAATGGTATTGTGATTAATTTCTTTATCCTTTTTGCCGTCTTCTTCAGCATTTTCTTCAACTTCTTCGTTTGTGTCGTCTAACGTTTCATCGGTATCTTCGTCAGGGTCGTCTAAGACTTCGCCATTTTCTTCGTTAAAGTCTTCTAAGTTTTCGTCAATTTCTTCGTCGGTGTCGTCTGAGTTTTCATCAACTTCTTTTTCAATGTCGTCAAAGTCTTCATCATTTTCTTCGTCAGTATCGTCTGAGTGTTCCTCGATGTCTTCTTCCATGTCCTCTGAATTTTCATCGATTTCTTCGTCACTGCCGTCCAGGTTTTCGTCAATTTCTTCGTCACTATCGTCTAAATCTTCCTCGTTTCCCTCTTCACTTTCGGACAGGCCGTTGTCAGCATCTTTTTCTCCATTAACAACATTTTTAATCATCTTAGTATTAGGAAAACTGTTGCCAATCTCTTTCTTCTCACTTTTACTTTCAATGAATTTTTGTTTATCATTTGGAACTTTCTGTGTTTGGTCATCCTCTTTCAGCATATCAGCTTTTTCCACAGTTGTATCACGTCCGATTCTTCTTCTTCTTATCGACCTTCTTCTGGATATCGGAACTCTTCTTCTGGAAATTGGTACTCTTCGTCTGCAAGTAGGAACCCTTCGTCTGGATATCGGAACTCTTCTTCTGGATATTGGTACTCTTCGCCTGCAAGTAGGAACCCTTCGTCTGGATATCGGAACTCTTCTTCTGGATATTGGTACTCTTCGCCTGCAAGTAGGAACCCTTCGTCTGGAAATTGGAACTCTTCTTCTGGAAATTGGAGCCCTTCGTCTGCAGATCGGAATTCTTCTTCTGGAAATTGGTAATCTTCGTCTCGAGATCGGAACCCTTCGTCTTGAGATCGGAATTCTTCTTCTGGAAATTGGCAATCTTCGTCTCGAGATCGGAACCCTTCGTCTTGAGATCGGAATTCTTCTTCTGGAAATTGGCAATCTTCGTCTCGAGATCGGAACCCTTCGTCTTGAGATCGGAATTCTTCTTCTGGAAATTGGCAATCTTCGTCTCGAGATCGGAACCCTTCGTCTAGAGATCGGAATTCTTCTTCTTGTTACTGGACGTCTTGCTGAAACAAAAAATAGCAAACGACTATTATATTATTTACGTTTTCACACTTTGTAACAATAACTTTTACTTTCTAATTTCGTATGTCTTTAAGTTAATGTATCATATCTCTTTTGGTGTATAGCTTGTAAAATACTCGCGGGTAAGTGAGTGTCAGGGTTTCATTCCTTGGAACATTTTCATAAGAGTTTTCACCATAGAAATTAGTAAAACAAAATATCTTCTTTGAGAAACAAAGTAATACAGGTTACAATACATAACACCAATAAATCGACATTAAAATTAAATGCGTCTGGAAATGATTACATTAACGGTCATATATATAACTGCTAAATATATTTTAACTTGAAGAAGGCATGATGCCGAATTGTATAGTTGATACAGAATGTGTTTTTTGTTTTAAGGTTAATTCTTCCTTGTATATACCCCCACTGCCAACTTACCCATCTGGAAATTGTGAACTTATTTTGACTGTGGAATGCGGACGAAAAATGGGTATGATAATTTTATACCAGAACAATAGAAGCCTGGTTTAATTTTTAGCAGAGAAAACCGTTTAACTTAGATTTCAAGCTCACCTTAATGAAGAGTCTTTTATGTTAAATCATAATTTGTATTTCAACAATGTGTAAAATTATTTCTTGTGATCATGCGGGAGGTGTACCAACATGGCGGCATTTCGAAGTTACAATGCATTGTGTTCCGAAAAACCTATTTTGGGGACGCAATGTAATGGTTTCCCATTGACGTCCTCCAAGAAAGTAGTATAAAATCTTTTGTGTGATCTTACGTTGCGCATCCTCAGAAGAAAAGCTCTGTGACTAACCTTACTAAAATAAATTGATTGTTTTTCGAATGTTTTTTATTTAGTACGTAGGCACAGCGAGTCACGATTGGGTAATCATATAATACGACTAGTATACCGTGTAAAATATATTTACAGATTCCCCATAAAATGTTTTTACACGTTATACTAACGATTTGATAATAACTCTTTTGAATGCAATATATTGTGGCGCTACAGGTAAGTATGACTGATAGGTGATTATTCCGAAAACATCATCAAGTTATGCCAATGCTTATCAGTGATTGCGTAAAATCACTTTATTGGTCCTTCATAATGATAAAGATGTCCTTGCAGTTTGAAGAATTTCCGGATGATCTAATGAAACGCGAACAAACACAAAACCCATGATTAAGGGGTTCACCAGAATTAATACGGTTTCAAGTAACAAGACGGAATCCTGCATAGTCCGCATTGAATCGGATAACCCGTTTGGTAAATCGAGGTAGGAGGTTAGGTATGTGCATCTTCTTTGATTCTGCTTAATTAATTAATTCTGCGATGGGGAGTAGCGTGTCGACTGTTCTTTTATTCATAAGGTATTTCTCAATTTTGAATATTGGTATCTGAGATTTCAATATCGAAAATTCTAAATCTGTTCACACAGGGGTCCAAAAAAAATTTATTTGACTCTAAAATTGGAAAGTGGAAAGAATTGAGGAATGTTTACTATAACAAGATAAAGAAGTTGAAAGAAACAGGCTTTTGTCTGCTTTAAGCTAATTAGATTCTTTTTCTGTGGATTATTGTTTGAGGGACTTGGGACTTGAAACTACAAGCAGTAATATCGATAAAAAAATTGATGTTATCGATAGCACGTTCGATTTAATGCCATTTATCAACAACTATCGATAAGACTATCGATAATATTGATGAAATGGTCTGGTATTAATAGGGTTAAATATCTGAAACAGTCCGAAGTCCGAAATTGAAATTAAATTTCTGAAAAGAACTAGACCGTATTTAAAGATTTTGTTGATAAGATGATAAATCAATTTCACAACGATATTTTTGTTTCCAAACAACAAACATGAAAAATGCAAAACAGATCAATGTGTAAGTGCAATAAAACACCCATGAAAAACCAATACCAAAAAATATGATTCTTAGAAAAGAATCAGAAGCTTTTTGAATTATTTGTTCATCATATGTGCTCCAATAAGAAAAAAAATAAATTATATTAATATTTTAGTCAGTATATAATAATGTATAATAAATTTACTGTAGCACCGCTGGAGAAAAGGTAGTTTGAAACGCTTCTGCTCATTTTTAACAAATCTTATTGTTATTTCATTTATTCAGGTCAGCTTATAAGACTAATTTGTTTTTTAAGAATACTACCTAAACTTGATTCAATTTGTTTCAATTTCCATCGTTTGGCTTCATTTCTTATTGCATCTTTCATCACGTCCGTTAGTGGGTTATCGTGTGCTCCTGTACCAAACACAGCTTCTTCCTCTCCTTTCCGAAACAGATCACCATGATCAACTGGATCTCCTTGATCTAAAGTTTTGAAGAACAAAATACCAAGGTGTGTTATTTCTGCAGAGTCCCTTAATATCAATTGTTATATCGATGGGAAGATTTTGATACATAGGTTAAGAGGGTAGACATATATTATATCCCTACAGATATGAATTAACTTTTGGCGTTTCTCTAAATCTTGAACTTATAAAACTTGAACTTATAAAACTTGAACTTATAAAAGGCCAAGATCTTATTGATTTCGATCAAATGCGTGTTAAACGTATGAGCATGAAAGAAACCACAGATTCAATGATTTAGATTTTATACCTGACCAATACCATGTCCTCGATAATCGAAGAGAAAATAAAAAAGTTCTCACCAGATCGTGTAATCGTTTTAGATCACGTGACCTTAAGCGTTATGGTGCAGCACCAAACAATCAATTTGAGGCGAAGTACAAACACAACATTCACGTTATTCATGTCGTAGCCCCTTTAACAGTATGGTAAGAAGGTAATCCAATTAATTTTTAAAAGACAAGAATTTTAAACATATGAGTTTCATATATTAAGATGTGATTATAGCCAACATTATAGCAACTATTAGAATTCATCGAATAGACAAATAACAAAACATTTAATCAAACCACAATTCAATAAAGGGACGTCTTTGCACGCCTTCTTCTTTCATGGATGTCTAATTATCTGTATTTCAATTCAGACCTTTCTTTTACAAACTGGATTGGAAACTCTGCACTATCCTTACCATCTCCGTTGATTACTTGGCCTTTATTCGCCAAAAATTCGTCGTAACCATCATCTGCAGTTACTGTTGGCCACAATAGCAAACCTAAAGGTATAAGACGAATAGAGACCACATAAATTGGCGAATTAATTTATCTATATCTTGTATTAGGCGTCATTGACGTACCGTGGACAAAACATTTTATTTCTGATTACACGTTTTTTTATAAGAACAAAGGAACATAAGATTAAGAACATGCTAAGAACATTTTTTCTGAAGAAAATATTTTTATATCTTACAAGAAAACGTCATTATAATAGTCAAACACAAAAATATTATAATCATGTTCTTACTACAGTCATAGGCGTATTCAGGGTCAGTCAAAAAAAGCAGAGGAGTCCAAAGTTATGATATTCCTTTTCAGTCTTAAGTGTCGATTAGGTTACTTGCACGTTTTCCTTTTCTACTTTAAATGACTAAACTCTCCTCCACAAATTTCGACTGAGCTCCAGCTACGCCTCTAACAGTATTAACTGATCTCTATTAAAATGGGAAATGACAACCAAGTTTGTTGAATTTCTAATTTTAGATATTCAATAGTGTATAAGTTAAAAACATTATTTAGAACATTTTTATGCTTCAAAGTTGAAAAGTTAAGAACGTTTGAAGGCTTCACCAAAGTTATAAAAAACGTATATTTAGAAATATTCAACTACGGGTGTAAAGGTTCTGCCATTAACTCAGGGATATTGAAACTTATATAAAATATAATAATATATATAATACCTTAAAAGAAATAATTTGTTGGAAGGTTAAGGGCGAGAAAGAACGGACAATCGGTTAAAATGTGATTTTCTTAGTTTTTCTTAGTTTTAGTGTTTCTATGTTTGTATATATTGCACACTTATCTAAAACTTATTAACGTTAGTCTTCATTTTTTTTAAATCTTGTTTGGCGCCAATTTCGTACAAGCCAAATTTAACAGATTCTTAAATAAATGCGATATTTTGCTCAAAATGAAGAAAAAGAAAGTAAACCTTTGCAGACACATTCGATATAGGTTAATTATATGTTATTCGAAAGTTTCATTATGTTTTCTGCTATAGAATTGGAGATTTTAAAATTCAAAATTTAGTTACGTTTTTTTTGACACACCCGGTATATATATATTACCATTGATAATTTGGGTTTGGGCGCCGCTCACACAGTTTTGTAATTGTGTTTTTTCAAGAAATACAAATGGTGAATCATGTTACTCACACGCGCTACAACGAAAAAATGCCATTGTCACTTGTTGACAGTGGAAACTTACTTTATTCAGTTTGTTGAGTAATACATAAATAAGCGACTTTGAAGCAATACGTTTTATGATCGCATCTTGTCAGACAAACATACTTATTACCACTGACAGTAACAAATAAATGCAAAATACTTGTAAGCTACATATTCTAAAGCAAAAGATGATTTTAATGCAAACATACTGAGTGTAAATTACTTACATGCGATGAAGATAAGCAAACTCATTTTCAATGTCTTGACTGATCCGAGCTTGTTTGGAGGGCTGCTATTTATACTGTTACAATGCCTTTTAACCTGATTACTTTTAGTTTGGAAACCTGTGAAAATCAAAATATTCATAGTCGGTTTTTTTATTTTGTTCTTTTATTTTGTTCTTTGTTTACAAATGGTTGGAGTTCAAAGGAATTAAAAAAGATTTATTGGTTAATCTAATAATTCTCTTTTTCGTTCATATTTTAATACATGTTAAATTGTTTTAAAACCTTTGCTGCTGTGGGTATTTAGCGTTTTGTAGAGAAAAGTAAAATTTGCATACAAAACTGTTTCTTTTCTAGGAATATATAATATATCCTTTCTTTCGTCTCGAATCTTCTTAGTTAAAGATCAAGCTTCCAAATTTATCGGCGAAAAAAAAGGAATTTAGGCCTTTGTAAATGTGATACAAATTTTGATTAATGTTTGTAAATTATTCTTTTACAGTTTTAAAGGAAAAGAAATAATTTAAAACAATTATAAGGGAATTATATTAAAGATTAGAGTGTGAAGAGCCAACTTGTCGTTCAACTGGCTTGAACTTATATAGGTAGAAAATGTTTGTTTACTGAAAAGCAGCCTGAAGGCATCGTCTCTTAGCATTAAAAAGAAAAGAATTCGTTAGTTGTGACAGCCAAATCAAGACGCTTTTCAAAAAAAACTGTACATATCTTCATCTGTGAACTGAAACTTAACTAAAGGATAAACGTCTTCAACCAAACTTTATTTTAAACGAAGCAAACACGATATTTTTGATAAAAGTTGTAAACTTGAGATAAAATATTGTTATCTTCAAGCCGTAACTTAGATATTTATTTCTGTTTTTAGAATATTGATTTAATTAATGGAACATTTTATGACTATCTGGCGAGAAACAATCTGTTAATACTTCTTAATACTGTTAACACATTCTTTATCTGACCATCCGTCGAGTACGGACGTGCGCTCCGGGTTGGCAAATTGATCTAGAAAATATAGTGGCGATTTATCAACCTGTTTCTTAAATTCGTTTAAATTCGTTTGTTTATATCAATCCATCGCTATGGCTATGAATAAAACTTCCTTGCAAAAAAATGAATAAAGAAGATGTGATAACTTTAGCACTGAAACTGCAAGATCAATACGAAGAATCGATCACATCGATGAGAACTGAAATAAGTGATCTTATTAAAAACTTTTCAAAACTGGAGTCTGATTTAAGTATTTCGCGAACAGCGAACCCAGAGGATCGTTAATCTCGAGCGACAGTGCTGGCCGAACGAACAGTATAGCCGTTAATCTCGAGAATGCCTTGAGATTACTGGTATTGCTGAAACTATACTAGATCGTGATGCGGAGTCAAAGGTATGTGAGATATTTGATAAAATCGGTGTTTCCATCTCTGCTGACTCCTTGTAGGCCTGTCATCGATTAAAAAAGCGAGCAAAAATTTATTAAGTCTTTTCGTGTAAGCAACGGTATTGTACGTATCAAAATCCATGCTGATGACGATGATACAATCACGATCACACATATCAATGATTTAGAAAAGCGATTTACGGATATCGATCTGTCAAAATTTTGATCAGTAAATGGTATTACTTTTTATGTAGAACTGCACCACGCCTTACTCTCTTTTCATTTTTTTTAAAAAAGCTCCCGTTTCTATCTATATTTCTTCTGTTATGGTATTCTTGCTAAGCTGGAGAAAATCAAAAAAGTTATCAGAAAAATGGTAGATGTTTGTCACGTTTAAAAACGTGTTTTTTGATTCACTCACGTTTTTTTTGCTGACTTTTTGGGAAATTTTCGTGTTGTTTCTTTTTTTTTTTCTCTCTTTATACAATTTTCCCAGTGAGTAGAGCAATATTTCAAGATTGATTTTATCTCATAATACTATAAATGACCAGTAAAAAAAGTTTTGTTACTGCTAGCTAAAATAACGTATTTTACAAAAGCACAAAGTCACTGTGTTATCAGGAATTCACTTCCAGCATGCCCACTTTCAGTAAAATAAGTAAAATAAAAGTGAAATAAAATTGCATCTCCAAAAACTCCCTCTTTCTGTGTTGTTCATTATTATACCAGTGTAGCTCAAGCAAGCTTCTACTGGTACTTTTTTGTGTTTCTGTGTTTTATGTTTTTGTTAGTGTTTAATCTGTGTTCATGATTAAGGATCCATGTGGGATTTGCGGGAAATCTGTTCATTCTAATCACAAGGCAATATTATGTGATATCTGTGATAAGCGGGTTCATGTTACATGTAATGGTCTTAGTTCAAATGACTATGATCGCTTACTAAATTCTCCTTCCTCAAAAAAATGGTTTTGCTCTAAATGTATTGCATCTAATCTACCATTTGGTCAAACTGTTCCTCCGCTGATATTTAACGAGAATCTGACCACTACTGAAATAAAAGATTTTTTAGACAAACTGAATTCTCTGGAGTTTGAAATGCCTTAAGACTTTAAGTGGAGTCAATTGTAAATATTACGATACAACTGATTTCATTAATCTTGCTCTTGATTCTTCTAATCAGCTCTTCTCACTGTTTCATCTTAATATTAGATCTTTGTCTAAGCACTTTTGAAACAGAATTCCAAAATAGTAACCCTCATGTTAATTGTAGCCTCCCTGGTTATAACTTTGTACATACTCCAGCAAAAGGTGTAAAAGGTGGTGTTCTACTTTATGTCTCAGAGGATTTGTACTTCTCTGAACGACTGGACCTTGATAGCCTGGCATATAAAGATGGTCACCTTGAATCTAAATTCATTGAAATTATTCACACTAATGATAAAAATGTTATTGTTGGATGCGTTTACAGGCATCTTACCATGCCTGTGAATGAGTTCAACAGTGAATTTTTAAGTCCATTTCTAGACAAAGCCTCTTCTGAAAATAAATTGATACTGCTTATTGGTGATTTTAACATTAATCTTCTGAAAGCCACCTCACCAAATGGTTCTGGTGACTTTCTAGATATGCTTTACTCGTATCATTTTCTCCCTGATATAATTCTCCCAACAACAGTCACTGCTACCTCTAGTACATCCAAACATTTTTTAGCTTATTTAAATAACCCTGTGCCTAATTCTATATTTCTTAATCCTACCAACCAAATGGAAGTTATGGATTGTATATCTTCTCTAAATCTTAAGAAATCAACTGGTCCATTTAGTATCCCTTCTAACATCCTCTCTTCTGCAAAGACTGAACTATCTGTTCCACTTGCCAAAATTATTAACCTTTCCTTTTCTACTGGTGTATTCCCAAATAACTTAAAAATAGCTAAAGTTATTCCTATTCACAAAAAAGGATCTAAAATAGAGCTTACAAACTACAGACCGATTTCTCTACTATCTAATATAGATAAAAATTTTGAGAAACTCTTGTACAAACGTGTATATGGGTTTCTTGAAGCAAATAATTCACTGTATAAACAACAATTTGGATTTCGAAAAAAACACGCCACTGCCCGGCATTTGACACTGTCACAACATTCTTCTTAATAAATTATTTCACTATGGAATTTGTGGAACTGTTCTTACTCTATGGTAAAAGATGATGATCTCCTGGTACATGCCATCGTTGGAGAACATCGGTGCATGTTTTATCATCTGGAACAAGAGTTAAATTTAGTTGTCGATACTCCACCAACTGGAATAGAACTGCAGCTACATGTTTACAGCAACCGTATGGTATGTTCACACCTCTCAAATCGAAAACAGATTGTCTTTATCAATGGAGTGAATTCTAAATATAGGTTTATAAAACATGGGGTTCCACAAGGCTCGGTGCTTGGACCTTTACTTTTTTTATTATATATTAACTAGTGTAGCATGTAAAAACATTTTACAGTTTTTCTCCATAAATTGCTTTTACACGCAATACTGCCATGATAAGTCTGTGTATATACAAAAGTTGTTGTGTTTCTCCATGTTGGGATTATATCATATTTAGCACAAAATTGTCTTTAAATATTTTGGATCGATCATTCAAAGAATGCTATTATCCCTATTTTTTAGTGCTATTTGGCCTATTTAGAGATTTCTAAAGTTGTACAGTTAATCTAAAAGCTATAATTCCAATGTTTAGAGATTTAGAAAAGAGACAATACGACGTATACTCCTACCTAACCAATGTATAAACTTCTAATATATGAGAAAATACCTTCAAATTTCCCTATTAACTAAAGCTTACAAAAACAATACCTTCTCAGACGTTTTTATCTTTCAATTCTTTATTCTGCTATGGATTTTGGAAATGTCAAAACCCAAAACTCCACTTGTGCATCATGATACAAAAACCATGTAAATATGTATGTAATCACTCTCTTCTTGGATTACAATCATCTATACTATTCAATTTTATAATCTAAAAAAAGGTATCATCCAAACACTATCAAAACACTATGAAAACAATATAATAATGATCTTGCAACCTTTGCTTCCTTAAAGGCGAACCTTAATAATATCAATCCACATACTACAATAAAATAAACTGCTAGCTACACATTTCGGCATAGTAGTTAAAACTAACTGATACGAAAAAGCTACGTTCAACCACATTAAAAACATAAACAACGGTAGAAAATGATGAACTGATAACACGAACACATAACAGGTCTACATCGACTATCTCAGATAGAATAGTTACTGATACCTATCAATGTTATTCTTTATTACTGAACTTAAAGTGTTGAATAAAAAAATTAAAACCAAAAACCATAAATTTAACACGCAGCGTCTTCATTTTTCTTTAAAGAAATGAACGTTGTGAAAATTTGATGAACTTTCGAACGCAAAAAACATTGTATTGCCCTCTCCTCCGGGTGGCTTTATGATGTCTCGTCCTTAAGGTACAACCCTCCATGAAGTAATAAAACCCCATTTTACTCAATTAAAATCTCAGATCCTGTTCAACCAAGCTGCAGTGCTTCACTATTTTCTCCAAGGAAACTGCGATGTCGATGACCAAGTCTACAGACGTTGTTTACATTCTAGATCAGATACATGATGAATAATCTCTAAGAAGATACATGATCATCAGTAAAGTTTCTCCAGTGTATCTCCAGTGAATGTTTTTAAAGTTATAAATATAGGACTCACATTTCACACTCATTTATTGCGCATTCTTTTATTTCCTTAAAGGGGTTACGACACGAATCACGTGTTCTTAAGATTTATGGTGCAGCACCAAAAATCAATTTGAGACGAGAGATGCCATGATATTATGGCTGACGGTAAAAAAGTAAACCAAACAAAACAATCACATGATTCATGTCATAACTCCTTTATGGTACATTGTTTTTCAATTTAACCAAAACTCTCCCCGAGCGTCACACATCCAGAGTCGGGAAAGAATGATAAAGTTTCTCTTGCTTATACTCCTACACTAAACTCATTGCTATGCTTCAAGAACCGATAGAAATATTTTCACTTACTTTCAATTAACAGAAACCTTTTAAAAGCAATCGTGAATAAAAAGAAATTAGTGATGCCTAGTGTTTTTGAAAGAATCTCTTCAAATAATAAACCAGTATCATAGAAATATATACACGATAAAATATAAAACGATTCGAAACGTTGAACAATCTGCGGATGTCAGTTTGACATATATATTAGCGGTATTTATATGAAACCATTTAAGGTATGCAACATTAGCATTTTTTAACTCTATAATAGACCTTTCCCGAACTACTAAAGAACGTTGTGTGGCCTAGTTTCAAATTTAATGCCTCGTTCTGGTGCATTTCATAGCTTCGTTACTTTTTCAACGGTACAACGTTTTTGTGCCAACCATGTTGAATTGCATTCCACCTTCTTATCTGCAGACTGGCACAACCTTAATCTCAGGGATAATTCAAACTTTCGATTCGGAATAAAAGCTACGTTAGTCGATTATGTTGGTTTTCAAACTGTCAACAACGGTGTCACTAATTCTCCTGGCTTCCGTGTTTCTGGATAACACAACGGGTCTTGAAGGCGTATGGAATCCGATTGTCACATGCCTAGTATATCAGACTTTAATTTGGATATCAGTTGATATTCATAGTTAAGAAGGAAAAAACTTGATATACTTGATATATCATCTAAAAAGTTGGAAAAAATTCAAAACTCACCTATCATCAGTCGAAAGCTGTTTCTTTGTAAAATATAACTCTATAATACTTTAGATCATTATGATTGGTTAATTGACGTCACGTGGCCGGTCAATATTTTCACATATTGACCGGCTTCATAAAAAATGTAAACAAAGAAATAAAAATGATGAGGAAGACTCTACATTGCAGGCACAGAAAATATAAGAAAAGAGAAGGAGAATATGTTCTTTCAAGTATTTATGTAATTAGAACAAAATCGTTTTAGCAGTGCTGTTATTCCTCTCTTAATTATGTTGCCAGGTACTAAATGACTTCTTAACCTTATTAGCCTGTCAATACTTGGGAAAAATATTGACCTCGGTCGCTCATTGCACTTGGTCCATGACGTCACAACCACGGTCAATATTTTCCCGTATTGACCAGCTAAACGGTTAAGAAGCCATTAATAACGACGATAAATTTCTATAAATGTATCAATTTAGGAGGAAATGCGCTATATATTGATCAGGACCTAAAATGTTTTAGAGCCACACACGTGTGATTTTGTTTATTTAATTACTCCCGTTAAAATGATATAATGCCTTCATGTAAATTCAACACCAATTTTAATCTCGGGTTCCGGAAAGGGGCAAGAAGGCGAGGAGAATAGTCATGAACATTTAGTAATAAGAGGAAATCTTGTAACTTTAGCTATGGTAACGGGCAATACCAGAGAATATTGCCCGCTGTGACGTAAATTTTAACCAATCACGTTGCGCTATTTTCGGAAATACCGATTCAGATACTACGCAGGTAATAACAGTTCATAATTGCATAAATGGTTTTGATTCAAGCTTGGAAATATACAACAACATTTTTTGTTCATTATTTCGTGATTTTTATTTTCTCTCATTACTAATACTAATCGCCTCCTTCTTGTAGGCACGAGGCTTTTGGAAAATACGCGAAAATTATTATAAATATATGTCTAATATTAAGAACACCTTGTGATTTTTGAAGTGCTAACTCGTTTTGCAAATGCGTTGCGGTATAAGGCAAATCGGTTTGGATACAATTATTATGTCATTTAATGAGAAATTCTAACGGTACCACAAAGTGAAAATATTTCATTGCGTGCCCAAAAAGAACGCGACGTTCAGGGCAAATATCTGGATAACCAATGGCCAACCAATCTTCGATCAGCGGTATCGCGATAACGATTTTGTCGTCAACAGATGATCCTTCTATGACATTTAAGAACTATAAGTACTACTTTCCGTTCATTCAATTTTAGTGCAACTCTATGTCAATCTAACGGATTGGTATCTGAATAGTTTCTGGTGAAAACTTTGTTATTTTGGCCTGGGATAATGAAGTCAATGGTTGCATCTTCCCTTGTTCTTTCACACAGACTTTCAACCACAATGTTTTAAGATACTAATCCGTAAGTTATTATTATTATTATTATTATTATTATTATTATTATTATTATTATTATTATTATTATTATTATTATTATTATTATTATTATTATTATTATTATTATTATTATTATTATTATTATTGTTGTTGCAAAATATTTATACAGGATTAACACGACAGTAAAATATTAAAATACTACTGCTATTAAGTGTGTCCTGTGTGTATGTGCATAGAATGGCATGAGAGAAAAGTGAAAAAGTTAAAAACTACTTATTTATACAGTAAAAATCTAAAATCTTAAAAAAATCGTTTCTTAAATTATGATAAAATCGTTTCTTCACATGTTGCTATGGGTAACTCGTTGTTGAATTTTACTCCCATAAATATGAACGAAAGTTTTCCGAATTCTAGTTTTACTTTCGGTAGTTTTATTAATAAATTGTTATTCCTTGTTTTGTAGTTATGATCATTTAACGTAAAGTAATTCTTGAAAGGCGAACAAGTTTCTTGTTCCAAATATTTCCGAACATGTACACCGCATCTCTTCTTTATCTTTTTTTCGATGGACAGCACCGGTTTTCTTATCAATTTAGATGCTCGATTTTCAATTGATCTAACAATTTTCTTTTGTGTTTCCGTCATTCTCAGGTTCAGGAGTGAACAATACATAAGCATGGTGTAATCATTTGTTGTATATCTGTTCTGTTGCTTCACAGGTGAGAGAAGAATAAAATTTTGATAAAAGTCTAAGTCTACCTGATGCCTTCTTGTATTTGATAAAGAAGTTATCGTTTAAATTCAGAGCAGGGTCGATCGTGTTTCCCAGGTATTTGTATCACAAGGTCTGATGGATTAGTGTATCATGGTAGTAGACGTTGAATGTGTTGGTAACAGTTGACAGTTTTTTGGCTGTACCCAACAGCATGGATTCGGTTTTGCCTTTCTTTATATTTATGATAAGTTCATTCTTTTCAAGATATCTCGCACTGATTTGAAACTCAGCCGTTAAAACCTTCTTTATGTTGTTGACATCCTTACTAGCAAAGTATACCACGGTATCATCTACATACATGATTACTTTTGCATTTGTTAAACAATCTTGAAAGTCATTGAAAAATATCACAAACAATTTAGATAGACACTCTCGTAATGCAGGATATTTTAGAAACAATATTCACGAACTAGTGTCATGTGTTTACAGGTATCGTCCTCCAGACTCGTTATAATTTCACGTTTTTTTACTTTATATCATTTAACTGTGTGGGTAAACCTAAAGTTCTACTAGGTTGAATAAGACTGGAAAGGGAACATTATCATAACGGTATTTTCATAAGTTACGTTGTTACATCTATCGCCTCGTTTTCTCCCTGAGCATTAACTTGGGTGGTTTACAAAAAGAAACGATACCTCAGGGGAAAATGTTTTATTACGCTTCAGTACGGAGTAATTATATAGGATTAGAAACTAGGCGATTGATGTTATGTAGTAATTTATGAGAAGGTCCATTGTAAATTTTATTTATGATTCGTTACGCATCATTTACCACTGAAATGTTTTGAATCGCTGTGTATCGACAATTTAAGCACGAATTACCCGCAGAAGAATAATATAAATATTGTTCTGCATTCCCCTTATAAGTTATTCCGTTTCAAGAGACATTTTTTGTTCATCGCAGAGGCTCCGATTGTTGAATTATCGTTGAAATGCCTAAACAAACTAAGAAACCCAATTTTATTATTCAATAGACCATGGAGGCTAATGCAATTACAGCTAATGGAAACCATTCTAAAGTTTTTCTGATTTAATCTTATTACCATGTCTTATAAAGATAAATAAATCGTAAAGCAATTTACTTGCAGTAAGAAGATGCCAGATGAGTCACTCAGTTGTTTCAAGAGATCTCGAAGTTAACCTTTCAGATGAGAACCTTCTGCGACTTGCTTTAATAACTAGAAAACTCGGTTTGAAATACACAAAACGTAGAATTTTTCGACATTTTTCATATGATCCAGTACAGTTACACAATGATTTGTTATTCTACAGAACTGATTTGAAGAGAAAAGGGGTATTATTCCCAGATCAAGAGAAGATTTTATATGGAACGCCATCATCAGGAACTGAGATAGATTTGTGTGATTTGACACTCTTGAAAAATATATTGAAATTGAAAAATGATGATGTATATCAATATTAAAAGAACTTATAGAATATCGAAACTGGATTGCTCACTATGGATGCAAACCTCTCGGAAAAGATGAATTCAACATAAAATTTGACGAAATCAATGATGTACTAAAGCGTCTTGGAGCAACTGATGCAGAAGTGGAATATTTTCGGAATGTACCAATCAATAAAACTGGGGAAATTATTCAGGATTTACTGAAAGACATTAGAGGAGAAATAGCACGTAAACTTTTGTTTTTTTTATTTTAGATATGGAATTAGAAGTTATTTGTACACAATATTCCCATCTAGGACAACCGTGTTTCATTTTCAAATTAGAATTTGATATTCAATCTCTCCTAAAAATAAATTTGAATAGAGTCACAACATGATAGTCAGCCTTCGATATAATCCAACCACGAATCCAAGACCGCGACAGCGTCCGTATGTCGAAAAAAAAATAACAGACTGGGTTCCAGGTTGGGTATTACCTAATACTGACTAATTTCTTCAATACAATATGTTTAAGTATTCTTTACTTTATGTTTTCAAACATAATAAGAGGATAAAATGTAAATAGCTGCATTAAACATTTTCTGTCAATAACCGAATCAATATAACAATAGAATAATAAATAAAAATAGCCGAAGAAATAATATATATAATAAAATATATATAATATATAATAGGAGTAATTGCATAGTAACATAAAAAAATTAAAAGTACAACCTCCCTTTTTAACCTCGAACCCAGGGCCGTTTGTCACTTTTTGATATGACAAGACCAAAATTAACACATTTTACGGACACCGTATAATACTGAATACGAATTATATTTTATTTTGTAAACAGAGAAAAATTAAAATATTCTATTAGCAAGACTAATTTGTTCTGCACGCAAATGTTAACTCTGCATACATCATACAGTGTGTCCACAAAAAAGCGGGTCTCTAACTTTTAGGAAGCATATCTTTTGTTCTTTTCGCTTATTTTTTGCGGTTTTTACCCCAAATGAAAGATAATTTTTTGCTCTTTCTAATCTTTACTTTACTTAAAAATATTTTATAGGTATCTGTAACAGATTTTAGCATGAGAACATGCAATTAAATAGATAATGATCAATTAACGCTTGCTTGAATTGGAATTATAGACTCGAGTAATATGAAAAGTCATAAAAAATAAGTGATTGTTGTAAAGTTGTATTTACACTGAAAGCACATATTTTTTTACAAATGTGAAAGACTTCGTTACTAGAGACCTTTGACAATGATAAGAAGAATTAAGGATAACCTATGAATAAAAATTAAATATTCAATTACATTTAACGTGTCCGCCGTTTCTTTGAATACAAGGTTTACCCTGCTTCTCATTTCAGTAAACGAACGTCTTATCATTGGTTGGTTCTGTCTCAATAAATTCACTTCGTCCACTATTCTTCTTCTCAATTCGACTAAATTGGCCGGTGGGGTTACAAAAGCTTTTTGCTTTAGGTAGCCCCAAAGGAAAAAGTCCAACGGGGTTAAATCCGGCGATCCAGGTGGCCATTCAATTGCGTGGTGAAGTGCGACTACACGATGTTGAAATCTTCTTCGGAGCAATCAACGTACTTCAAGGGTCCCATGAGCCGGAGCTCCATCCTGAAACCACAAAATATCGTGGAAAACATTGGCAGCATATTGCCTAAACACATACGCAACACCCGGGAAAGCCACATATTCCAGCATCTCTCTGTATGTTCGTCCATTCATATTTCGATTGAAAAAATGAGGGCCAATAATTTCCCCATTGCCACAAAGGCCAACCCAAACATGAAGCCTTTCGCGCGAATTACTCTTCTTAAAGGAGGCTGACCTTTTGGTGCGTAGCAGCGGACGTTTTGTGTGCTGACCGTACCACACATATGGAAAACAGCTTCATAACCAATCACAATATTTGGAACAAAACGAATATTATGTGCTTGCTGCTGAAACCACTGACAAAATCGTAATCTTCTTCTAAGAGCACCATTTTTAAGCTCCTGTACGATGTAGATTTTGTACGGGTGCCATTTTAAATATATATTGACAATATTGTTAAAAGAACTCTTGGACAGTCCAGTCGGGTTGTTCCTGCACGAAACGCCTTTGGTTGTTGTATCATCAGCTGCCTGACTTGCTGGATATTTTGTTGTGTTCTAACAGTTTTCCTTCTGCCACTTCTTTCTTTGTTTAGGTTATGACTTGTTCCCTTATTGTCATACTTCTTGACATTTCTCTGAATTGTACTTCTTGAAGGTGGATTTCTGCCAGGAAAACGCTGTCTAAAAGCTCCAATAACAGCTATATAACTTTTTGCTTCATGAAATTTTCTCACGATGAACGCTCTTTGTTGCACTGTTAGCTGCATGATTAAATAAACTTACAAGTTTTCCTGCTTATAAAGAATTTTGACAAAGCGTTAGGAATATGAAATTATTAAAACATAAAAACGATTTTAAGCCCACTTTACACAATGAATACAAAATTGGTGATCTTTACAGAATTTCGTGCTAAACGTAGCACAGTAGCATCCTGAGCAGTAATTGCAACGAAAGAAAAGGTTAATGGCTCACTAAATGTGCGGTTTATTGATCATTAAGGAGTTAATGACCGTACCGAACGAAAACGTTCTTCGCATTTTCCTTGAGAAATTTTCTTTCTAACGGTATAAAAATCGCATTGATTTGATAAAGATTTAAAAAGTTATATGCTGTTAAAACTGGGGGCCCATTTTTTTGTGGACACACTGTATACAACCTTTTTTCTCATTAGTATCAACAGAACTATTAGCATAAAACAAAGAATTCTAAAAAGAGAATCTCCAAATGGTTTTTAGCACAAACTTCTATGTCTAAGTTATCACATGATGAAAATATATGAGTCAATATATGAGTCTGCGATGGTAGTGGCTTTTCGTTTCGTCGTCTTCATATAAAAAAGATGGACCTGGATGAAAAAAACATTTGATTGTAGATAACGATATTATCATTGATAATGAATTTCCAAATAAAATTATGAAACTGTAAAACTGCTAACTCACTTTGTGTTGACATGGCTGAGGGTTTTTTTGTTCAGTTGAAACTTGCAATAGGAAAATGAATGGAGTTATTTAGGGCTATCACTAGGTACCCCAAAGGATATTTTGGATGGTATATATATCCTGCCAATTGATAAAGCTGAAAAGATGAAGAAATGTTTTCAGTAAAAAAAGCTTCAACATTTCATGGCAAGTGTTATAACAACAACTGTTGAAGGTTGGGCATGCAGAAATAATCCCTTTAATAGTCCAAAACACATTCATTACCACAGGTTTGTTTCTTGCATTCACTTAACCTTAGAACACGTTATTATCAATGAATTCAGTGGAACAAATGCGTTGTCCTTGTCAACTGCACAAAATAACACGAATCTGATTGGCTAGAACGGCATCTGAAGAGTACAATTAATCATTAATTGTGCTCTGCAGAGTACAAATTACATCTCAAAATACATTTTGCATACTAGTTTTCGGGTAACAAACAGAGGTTCATCTTATATACTGACTAACTGTTTGCTTTAAGATCGTGTTTTCCTTCATCTCCTTATTTTTTTCTTTCCTGAAATTAGTAACTTTTTAAACGCAGGACTTGAAGAAATAGAAAACCAATTACGAACATATTACCATGTATAACATATATAACATATATCAGAGATCCATTAAATATGACACCAACTCAATATGTAGCAAGGGAAGAGAGATACGTTGATCTGATTTGACCGACGATTTTGTGAGAAGTACACCTACCCTTAGTTCTGATCAAATGTTCAATCTGACAAACGAATTTCATTCACGCAAAAAGATCGAAATTGAAGAGATATTTGAAAACGGTGATGAGGACTTTGTGCTTATCAGAGGTGTTGGTGGAATTGGTAAAAGTACTTTATTAGACATTCTTTCTTTAAAACAGTCAAAGAAAGAAGTCCTACCCGGTATTAAGCTGTTATTCACTACAAAGTGCAGAGAGATGGAGGATCTTAACGAGTGGACTTTTACAACTTTCTTGCTGAAACATTTTCCTAATGTTGTTAATAACCGTCTAAAGGAAGACATGACAAACATTAAAAAACAGGTACTTTTTCTATTTGATGGCTTTGACGAACTAGATAGCTCCATAGTCTCCAAGATCATTCCCATGATATGAAATAATTATCGAGGTTTATCCACGAACTTTTGCATCTGTATTACTGCACGTCCTAATGCTATACAAAATATCTTGGAGACAGTCAAAACGTGGAAACCTCCAAAGTTGGTTGATGTAATGGGTTTTACACCAGAAAAACAGCTAATCTTTATTGAAAATTATTACAAACGATTTGAAAATACAAATGAACATATCCGCAACATTCAACAAAAGATACATGATGATCTCGAGTTTAAGTCATTGGCCACTATGCCAATTTACCTATGAATTTTGTGCCATTTAAACAGCAACGTGCATGATTTCGATTATGTGACTTCAAAAACGAGCCTCTACACAACAGCAAGTCTTCTCATCATCCAGAAATGTCATAAAGAACTCTGCTTGTTTGAAGCAGACATTCATGGTATCAGTCAAAATACCAGAGTAATCAACATCCTCTTGAAATTAGCAGAACTTGCTTTTACTTCACTGGAAAAGAATCGAATTATACTTTACGAAGAAGATGTTGGTACTGAAAAGGCTGATTTGGAAGTGGATTTCTAGTAAAGTACCAAGTTAAGCAAACAATCAAATATCAGCTTCAACACTTGATTTTCTCGGAGTTCTTATGTGCTCTACATGTATTCATCAAAGGTGAGAATGGTTTAGTATCTCTTCTGAGACTAAGGAGGACATCTATTGTTTGGAATTGCTTACTCTCACTCCTAGCATTATACGAAGAACATGCTACCTCAAGTAATTGGTTTCTCAGTTGTTGCATAAGATGATTGACTCCAAAAAGAGTATCCATCTGAAGGAGAAAACAAAAGATGAGCTATTGCACAAAATTTTCTTTAATTGCATTGAGAGTCATCAAGTCTCACCGACAGCTTGCAACTACTCTCAACAACTTCTACGGATACAGGTACCGTATTTAATTTTTCTCGGTGTACGAGCTGTATATTCTCTGCAGTATAAAGTTATTCCTGTAAACGAATCTGAACATAACCGACTCGTGGATGTTATTATTATCAGCTGTCTATGAATCGAAAAAACAACCACCTTATTTTCTAGTAAAAGCGATCCAAGATGCTACCTATTTGCGTATTGAAGTAAATTATCATCACCAGCTGCAGTATGTTATCCTCCTATTTGAGCATATCTCAGAAAAGGTGATAGTACATGTACTTTACATTCATTTTAATGATGGCCTGCTTTTCAACAAAAAAATACTCCTTCACAGATCATAGTTTAATCATAGTTCAGAATAAATAACTGACGAGAAAATAGCAAGAACAACAAAAGATGTCGATACTTTTCCCAGCTTCTTTTTCTCAGTTTTGTGGACCAATATTGTCACGTGACCGTCATTAACTATTTGATTCTTTTAGGAGTGCTTAAAATGGCGATTATTACCGATGAAGAATTGAACAGTGCAAAAAATCAGTCCCTACTACCTACTAATCTAACTAATTTCCACAACATTATAAGTAATCTAAAAAATTGCCTCTTAGTTTCTTACTAATTCCATTCCCAATATCCACACTCCTGATCTACTGTTTGTCCTGCGTTTTGTGTCGTCTGGAGCGTCCTGTTCCTTGTCCACCTGTATTTGTCCCAAGGGGTGGCCATTGCCTTTGTCTTACTTTTTGCTAGTAGCAATGGTCTCCCTCCTTTAGCATATATATATTTTATTTTATTTTTTCTTTGAAATTTGTAATTTTTCTGATCTGATTAAATGTATATATTATGCTATTGGTAAATAAATAAATTGATTGATTGATTGATTGATTGATTGATTGATTGATTGATTGATTGATTGATTGATTGATTGATTGATTGATTGATTGATTGATTGATTGATTGATTGATTGATTGATTGATTGATTGATTGATTGATTGATTGATTGATTGATTGATTGATTGATTGATTGATTGATTGATTGATTGATTGATTGATTGATTGATTGATTGATTGATTGATGGATTGATGGATTGATTGATTGATTGATTGATTGATTGATTGACTTCTCCAATGTTTTCATTCCACCACTCAAAGATACGGTTATAATTATTTGGATCAAATGTCAGCCTTTTATGGTTTAGTATGGAATAACATGCATTCTAGACCCGTTTATGCATCAGGAGGTAATCTCGTCTGTATTTTTATAAATCTCAATGGGATTCGATTTGTCCTAGTGTGTGCCCATCCGTCTCTCTGACGTCCCGGGGACGTCCTCTCGCTCACCTCTCATCCACGTACCGTTGTAGACATCCATTAAACGTCCTATTTCTAACAGGAAGCCTACCGAACGACCTCTTCAAGTCCCTGTTCGACATTCTTTTCGAGCAAACGGATTAAACTTCACTTTCGACGTCCCCGGGTCGTCTCCGGGACGTCTTAACTGAACTACCATAAGACGTCCATGTGCCCACTGCCGTGTACTGTAGTAAAGTATTCGGCATCATTTTTGCTTACCATTGTTATTATGATCCTGAAACAACAAATGATTTACAACGATACAATTGCTACAAAGAGTTGGCAGGAATTTAGAAGCTACGTTACTTGGTAATTACCACAATTATCTTCTTATACTAACATTCAATCTTGCTTTTTTCTTACCTAACTTTTAAAGAAAGAACGTTAGGTAAAATTTCTCGGGAAGTTCGTCAATGGATGTTTGTTTTTCCGTATTAGTATAGGGAGAATCTCCCATTAGGAGAATCTCTAGCTCCATCTTACGGGTTTTTATGACTTCGTGGATTGTTGTGCCTAAAGGAAGACGTCATAAAGCCACCCAGAGGAGAACGCAATGCAATCTTCTTTTGCGTTCGAAAGTTCATCAAATTTTCTCAATGTTCATTTCTTAATGAGAATGAAGACGCTGTGTGTATAATTTTTTGTTTTTGTTTTAATTTTTTTATTCAACGCTTTAAGTTCAGTAATAAAGAATAACCACATTGATAAGTATCAGTAACTATTCTATTCGACGAGATAGTCGATGTAGACCTGTTATGTGTTATCAGTTTATCATTTTCTACCGATGTCTATTTTTTTTGATGTGTTTGAACGTAGCTTTTTCGTATCAGTTAGTTTTGACTACTATACCGAAATGTGTAGCTAGCAGTTTATTTGGTATTTCATTGTAGTATGTGGATTGTTATTATTAAGGTAAACGAAGGTAGAAAGATCATTATCATATTGTTTTGATAGTATTTGAATGATACCTTTTTTAGATTATTAAATTGAATAGTATAAATGATTGTAATGCAAGAAGAGAGTGATTACATACATATTTACATGGTTTTTGTATCATGATGCACAAATGGAGTTTTGGGTTTTGACATTTCCACAATTCATAGCAGAATAAAGAATTGAAAGATAAAAACGTCTGAGAAGGTATTGTTTTTGTTAGCTTTAGTTAATAGGGAAATTTGAAGGTATTTTCTAATATATCAGACGTTTTATCGTGGTTAGGTAGGCGTATCCATTGGTTAGGTAGGACTACTATGTATTGTCTCTTTTCTAAATCTTTTAGTTCAACTGTACAACTTTAGAAATCTCTAAATAACCCAAATAATAGGACTGAAAATTAGGGATAATAGCATTCTTTGAATGATCGATCCAAAATATTTCTGTTAAATATAATATAATTCCAACATGGAGAAACAAAACAATTTTTGTAAATACACAAACTTATCATGGCAGTATTGCGTGTAAAAATCAATTTATGGAGAACTGTAAAATGTTTTTACACGCTGCACTAGTTCTCTTATAATTAATCAATTATACTCTCGGTAGGATAATCTTAGTATTCTTTCATTGAAGACGAGTGTGCTGACCAGGGCTAAACAGAGTATTTAAGCAGAAATTTGAGAAAGTTAATAAAAATAAAAATAATGATCAGCTCACAATTGTCCACAGTGCAGGGAATAGACCTTTTTATAAATTATGTCTTGGTTCTAATCTTTATAATTACTCCGTAATTAAGTGTAATAAAGGCACAACATGACACTTTTTTTTCCCTGAGGTATCATTTCTTTTTGTAAACCCAAGCGTTGTTATTGTTCAAGGCAAAGACGAGGCAATTGATGTAACAAGGTAATTTATGAAAAGGTCTATTTGAACAATATATATTACATATTCCACCGTTTTATCAAGTGATGCTACTTATAAAATGCACTTCCAATATGATGAATATATTGATTGTCCGTAAAGTAAAGCAATCAGACGCTCATGGGACAAAGAATTCTGTGCAAGGTGTAACAGATGTCCGGTATAGCGCGTGTTCCAGACAGTGAGTGTTTAATGTAGTAAACTCTCTGTGCTTCGATTTCCTCTAAAACTATTTTTTGTCCCACCTTAGAGCTCGAATTACAGTCTGCTGTATAAATTGTGCGCTTTCAAACTAACTTTCAACTATTTTGTCATCTTTTTCTAAAATATTTGAAAGAATTATTTTTAATCAGCTAGCTGAATACTTTGATGGCATCTTACATTCGCAGCTCTGCGGCTTCAGATCTAAGCATAACACTCAACACGCTTTACTCCAAATGATTGGTCAATGGCATAAATGTTTGGACAGGTCTGGTAAAGTTGGAGCAATCTTAATGGATTTGTCCAAAGCATTTGATTGTATTGACCATGAGCTTTTGATTGCTAAACTTGCTGCGTATGGACTTGATCACCAAAGTCTCAAACTTTCTAAATGCTACCTGAGTAATCGTTTTCAACGAACCAAAGTTGGTTCATCTTTCAGTTCTTGGCTGCTAATATTGAGAGGGGTACCTCAAGGATCCATACTCGGGCCCTTATTATTCAATATTTTTATTAATGATCTATTATCTTTTGTAACTAAGACTGGCATTTGTAATTTTGCGGATGATAATACCGTCTATTCTTGTGCCAACTCTCTAGCGGATGTTATATCAAATCTAAAATACGACCTCTCAGCTGTTCTGTCCTGGTTAAAAGCAAATCAGCTAGCCGCGAATCCGTCAAAATTCCAGATGTTAGTCTTAGGGGAGCCTAAGTACAATTTACCAGTTAGTCTATATGCTGATAATGTTTTAATAACCTCTGTTGAAACTGTTGAGCTTCTTGGTATTTCTATCGATAACAAACTAACTTTTTCTGGTCATATTTCCTCACTCTGTCATAAAGCTAGTTATAGAATCAAAACTCTCAACAGGATTAGATCTTTTCTCCAAGAGGACCAGTTAAAACTTTTATTTAACTCCTTTATTTTGTCTATATTTAATTATTCACCTATTATATGGATGTTTTGTAGCAGATCTTCATGCAGTAAACTTGACAGTATCCATAAACGCGCACTTAGAGCGGTTTATCAAGATTTCTCTAAAAGCTATGAAGAACTATTACAATTGTCTGGGTTTAAGCGTATACATGACATCCATTTACGCTACCTTTTATGCGAGATATACAAAACCCTCCATGGGCTGAATCCCTCTTTTATGAAGACACTATTCATGGTCAAAAACATCTGTTACGGTCTGCGAAACTCTTTTTTATTTAGAGGAAGTCTTTCGTGGAACGCCTTACCAGATAGTGTTAAGTCTAAACCTTCATTAGATGCTTTTAAACTCTCTCTTAAATCCATTAACTTAATCAAGCAATGCAATTGCAAACTTTGTAGGGTTTTGTGATAAATTTTAGCTTGACGAGTTGGTATTGATTAGTTCATTTTATATTTATCATGTATCTTGTAAACTACGTAAAACCAACATTAAATAAATTGGGAAATGAAAAATAAAGTAACACGCTGGGCGGGGAAGTCCCTCAACGTTTCGAAAATTGTTCTGTTTTGATAAAACTAATGACATGCTATACTCTTATTCGAGGCGGATAATCTTCGAATTACGACCTCTTGTTAAAACTTCGAGTTAGTACAATCGCAGACAAAAGGATATGCTCATGATGGCTTTTCTTTATCTGTATTTTATAATTATGAACAAAACGCATCCACATCTTCATTCCTGCAACTGTCAATTGATAAGTTCATATCAAAGAATATTGAATTGAATTGAATTGAATTGAAACATTTATTTTACGTTGGTTTACCGTAGTTAAAAAAATAAAATAAAATAATTTACACCAATTAATATAGTACCAACGACTCCTCCTTTATCGAGACATTGTTTCCGATTTGCTATAAGACGAAGGAGTGCATCTTGGGTACTATAGGTTGGTCTAAATCAATCGCAGACAAAAAGATATGCGACAAAATCTTGAATACCCCTTTATCCCCAAACCCCTTACATCAATGTTGGCTATTTGTGGTTTCAAATGGTTGGAAAACATTCCAGGAGCTTAGCTTAACATAAAAACATTAAATTCGGGGGGCGAGGAAGTGTCGTGCTAAGGAATCACTTGTCCCATTCCTTTTTTTTGTACACGATTGTAGTTATGATGTCACAACTTCCAGTTATGACTTCACAATTGCCATTTTACTATTTTGCTAACTTGAGGTAGGAGAAACGTAAATTATTTTGGAGTTACAAATTAAAGGTGTGCCAAAAAATTAAGAGAAGGATATGATGACAAGAGGGAAGAAAGAGACGAACGTCATAGAAAACTGTTTGCAAAAGTTTGTTTCATACGTCAGTCAGTGAGTCAGTGTGTAATGTCGCAGTTAATTCCGCCCTTTCATAACACCCTCCTTTCATAACAACCAGCTTAGTATCGGAGTTCCTTATTGCCCATTTTCTTCAATCTTCTATCTTCTTCTTTTTTCTTCTTTTTTTTTACATGAATGCATCTCTATACATTGACATTACATCGCTATTCGTCAGAGAATAAAAAACTGATCGGTAATTAAATAATAAATTAAAAATAAAATAAATTAAAATCGCAGAAGTTATATATACATAAGTTACATATACTGGCCATGTATATTTAAAAACGATAAAGGTCGGATCGACAAAACAACAAAAAAGAGTTGAAAATTGTAAAAAATAAAATTGCTCAGATATCAAAGTAAAAGAGAACTCAAATTGAATCGGTCGATAGCACGTTAGCAGACATTAGCAGTAATGAAACTGCAACAAATCAGCTAAGGCATATCCAAATAAAAACTCCTTGACTTTTATTACAAACTGATTGTAATTTGATTCTTCGCGTACATTCCTTGGCAGCTCATTAAAAGTTGATGATGATACTTGTTTTAATGAACTTTCGCAAGCGTCTTTTTCTAAGATAATTCCATTGTTTCATCTTCTTAATCGGATTGAATTTTGGTCCACGATAAGGTTTTAACAATGAGAGTTCAATTCGTTGTTGAATTGGTAGCCAACCTAGATTTATAACTTCATGTGTGCTACACCATTTGTTTAAAACGAAGGAGGCGGCACAATTGAACTTGAAGACCCTACAGTCAACAGGTATTCCAAGTGCAGAATGAATAGTATTTTCGCTTATATGAGCTGCATCAAGCCCCTGTTGGTGCTAGCATCAGAACTTTAGGTTTTTCAAAGTCCAAGGACCACTAATTCAAGGTTTACATAAGCATTATAGCTACAGTTTTAACTAAATGCAATTTCCAGCTCCACCGGTAATAAACAACTGCAAGGGGTCTACCTAGCCGATATATTTAGATAAATTGCTTGCTACTTTGCGTCTGGCCCAAGCAATAACAAGATCAAATACTTCTCGTTGTTAATTGTTTAGAGTTGAAATCAAATAATTAATTCCATCATAAGTTGTTGTATCAAGGCCTGTCTTACACGGAGTTGAAATGGTGTGACCTTCACTTTGGACCCGAAAATCTACAATTTCATCTGCAACGTTTTCGCCTTCCTCTACAGTAGATATTATTTCACTGTTAATGTCTTCATTTTCTTGTTCTGCAAAGTAATCAGTTCTTGGTCTTAATGTGTAATTCATTAACACTGTGTCAACAAGGTTACCTCAAGGTTCATAACGAAATTTGATCAGTAATCCATTAATATATAAAGGAATATTGTACTCAGAAAGTACACCAGTAACACTTGAGCTAACTTTTTCAGCAGAATAACAAATATAAATTATTATTATGATTTTTAATGTTTAACCAGGATAGCTTCTTCAGTTCGGATAGAACTGTTATCAACGAGGGTCCTGCGTAGAAGTATTTAAAGCCCCCATTTGGGCTACGGAAGCCGCAGCTATGTTTCAACCGCTGAACCAACCGCTGAAGTGGATCAATTCACACTGTCATAATCGCTGGCATGACTCGGCCAGGATTTGAGCACTAACCTCCCGCACTGTAGGCGAGAACTGTACCAGAAGGCCACCAGTGCCCTGGAATTTTAACTTGAGTAAATACAACTGACAATAACGAACAACATGTGCACTGTTGTCCAGCAGATTCACCAAACATTTCATGCTGTCCCTGATGAAAGGCCCCCTGGATGGTTTTAAGAAAATATATACTTGACAAAACAAGTGTTCATTCAGAGGGTAAGTAATAAAATAGGTATTTAATATAATATATATATATATATACTAGTATACCGTGTAAATTTTTTTTACATCTCTCCCAATAAAACGTTTTTACACGCTATACTAACCATTTGATAATAACTTTATGTAATACAAAAACGCAGTCCAAAACGCCGCCCTAATCTTTCATCGATTCATGATTTTTTTACCCGTCATACTAAGCATTGATAACGCGGTGTATTGAGGTAAAACTATTGATTTCTCCTTTATTTGTCGCCAAAAATAGAATTCACAGAACACGGAAGAAGTTTGTTTATTAAAAATGTTATTACATGTTTACGTCGAATCATATTTAATGTAAAGTTTTACTGAAGAAATCAATTTGAGCCATAACTCAAAGCCAATATGGGCCCCAAACGGCAACAGTTAACGAAATAATTATGCGTTTAATGTCATATATATTAAGCCCAGCGAAAAATTGCACACAAATTCAATTGTGACCGACATGTAGTCGGCAATATATTTTAACGTCATGATAATGACGTCATAGTTCCAAGTCCCTCAAATAGCTTGCTACAAAAAAAATTAAGAAAATAAGAAAATTTAAATAAAAGGCTGTATTTTTTCGACTTCTGAATCCTAATCAATTCTTAATTCTTTCCACTTTCTAACTTTATTGTCAACCAAAAATTCTTTCAGTCTTTGTGGTAAACATATTCATAATTATCAATGCTAATCCTCAGAAAAATTATTCACAAATTGTGAAATATCTCACTCACACACTAAACTACCCACGCAAAATTAACTTTTGGAGTGTATATAGATTTACATATATACAATATAAGGTATTAACTAAATCCTAAAAAGAATCATACCTCCAAATAATGTTTCTTTCTTCAAACCTGAAGTTTCTTCAAAGTTCTTTCTTTATAAATTTCAGGAACAGAGAGATCTCCAATTAGAAAAACGCCATCAGTATTAACTAATTTTACTCACGGCCGAAACCAACAGATTAATTAAATCTCTAATCTTTTATTCCTTCTTGACTTTCTTCTTTCTAACATACTAAAAAATACCATGCTCAACACAGTTTTTACTAAATTTTCTTTTTTTTCTTTGGAAATCTAAAAAAACAAACCGAGATAGGATAAAATGCCGTTTGATACGTCTTCAACCTTCAACATTACACAACATAAGTCGTTAATGTGTAAAAACTATTCTTCGTAATAAAAACTTGTTTTTTTTTATGCATGTTTCTTATTATTACTTTGTCTTAAAAAATGTAAACAAACGCTTCTTTTTTCTTCAAACGAATATTTATCATTCGTTGTCAATAGCTGCTACGTTCGATTATAATTCGAAGTCTCCGCCTGAGATCCTATATCATGTCTTCCCTAACGTATTTCATATCATAAAACAATTATAAGCACTAAACCGGAGTGCCTTATACTAATACGGAAAAAACATAAACAAATATCCATTGACGAACCTCCCGAGAAAATTTTCCGAAAGTTCTTTCTTTCAAAGTTATGTAAGAAAAAAGCAAGATTGCGTATTAGTATAAGAAGTATATATATATAATAGATATAGCATAACCAATAATATTGGTGTTTTTTGCATGGGTTATGTCGTGAGCGGTACAGTGTCCAAGCAGTACAGTGACTGCCACCGCAAACGCTATCAGTGACACAGTGGTATGATAGAGACTTGGTACCTAAAAAGGGAAACAGGACCCACTTCTAAAACAACAAATATCATTGTTACTAAAGTGATATATTCTGTGTATAATAAATATTCGAACGAGTCAAATCACTCTCAAAACAGTATCTTGGAGTCGCGTAAGAAAATCAAATTAACGCTTGATATACTTAAACGGAATAAACAGCACCGCAGGGATAATAAATAGGCCTACACACAAAAACAAATCCCCTTATAATTTCTCGACTTAAGGAACTCTCGATGTATGAAACTGATTTCAATTTCCCTTCAGTGTTTGTTATATGGAGATTCCCTACTGTTATTAAATCATTAATTATTTGTAAAAGTGTACAATGTAAACTGGCCTTTTATACATAATAGTTTTAATTATATATAGACAAAGAGTTAATATTAAAAACATTTGCACAAAATCATATCGTTAACATTTTCAAACAGAAACATTTCTGTTCGTCAAAGGTTAGTAATTTATTGAAAGCTTTTTAAATGTATTTATCTGTATTTTTTTCATATTCTTTTTTAATGTGTATACGAATAAAATGTATTTGAGACAGAAAATATATTCAAAGGAGAATGTTTTCATTTTGCAAAATTTAATGTTACTGTTAATATTTATTAGGAGAAATGAATTCACATTTTACGAGCGCCCGCTACAGTCATCGTGACTTCTTACAGATGGCCTTACTGCTCACCATACATCTGAGTTGTCTCTTTGTCCGAGGAAATGCTGAAATAAAGTTACCCTATAAAATCAAAGGACCAAAATCATTTGGTGATAAAATTGCAATCGTTGGAGCTGGTCCGTCTGGTATTCATATGGCTTACTTGCTCAAACAAAAAGGTTTCACTAACGTTCATATCTTGGAAAAGTCATCAAGACTTGGAGGCAAAGTCCACACAGTTTATCATCGAAACACCCCGCTGAATTTCGGGGCGATCGAATTCTTAACCAATTTTCGACATATTCACGAACTCGTGAAAAAATTCCTGCCAAATCAGTTGGCAGAAATGACGACCCGGACTATTTGGTATCATAACTGGTCAATGCCCGAGACATTTAAAGCTTACTTGTACTATATACGAAACGTATTAGGAGGAAAATACAAAAAAATGGACGATGATAGTATTCATGCTGAGTTTGTGAATGCCATGAAAAGGTATGATGTGATATTTGAAGAAATCTTTGGCAAATTTGAAGGTGCTGTTTTACCAAAACCAAAGGTAAGATCAATGTGTTTTTTAAATAATTCCTGAAAGAAGCAGGGAAAAGTAATCCTCTCTAAACTTATAACAGGCAGCCTCAATTGCAATGAGCTTTCATCCTTTGTGATGAAATATGACAGAGTCAAAATACAAAACAATTATAAGGGAATCATATTAAAAATTAGAGTGTAAGGAGCCATTATAGGATGTTAGTAACGTCGTTCAACTGGCTTGAACTTATAGAGGTAGAAAATGTTTGTTTACTGAAAAGCAGCCTTAAGTTGTCGTCCCCTTAGCAGTGAAAAGAATAAATTCGTTAGTTCTAACAGCCGAATCAAGACAATAGATATCTTCATCTGTGAAGCGAAACTTAACTTAAAGATAAATGTCTTAAACCGAAATTTATTTTAAACAAAGCAAATAAGATATTTTTGATAAAAGTTATATGTTTGAGATGAAGCATTGTTCATTTTAAGCAGTAACTTAGATTTTTATTTCTGTGTTTAGAATATTGATTTAATTAAAGGAACATTTTATGACTATCTGGCGAGGAACAACATGACAATACTTATTCCATTTATTCTATCCACCACCCAATCATATGGTTACAATTATTTGGATCAAATGTCAGCTTTTTATGGTTTAGTATGGAATAACATGCATGCTAGTGGCGTTTATGCATCAGAAGGTAAGCTCGTCTGTATTCTAATAAATCTCAATGGGATTTGATCTGTTCCTGTGGGCACGCATCCGTCCTTCAGACGTCCCGGATTAGACTTCGTCGACGAACAATATTCAGCCTTTGTAATCGACGTCGACGTCGTAGGAATATTCAGCCTTTGTAGTCGACGTCGACGTCGTAGGAATATTCAGTCTTTGTAGGACGTCGACGTCCTACAAAGAATTGGCAGGAATTTGGGAGCTTGGAATTTGTGGTTCGGTCCTTTGATAACAAGAAGTTGCACAGGGCTGTCACACGGACCATGTTGTTATTTTCCAATACATTCTTCAACTGAAAATAACTTCATTTATTTACATCAGTAAACAGATACAACAAATGCGAATAAGGGTGTAAATTGATCAGACTAGTACGTAACGGAGTTGACAAATTACCAGCAAACTGAATTTAATATTAATTTTAATACATTATAACAGTAACCGAATTTCAATATATGCATCTATTGTAAGGGTCTCCTCCCTTGTGGTGACTCCACAAACCTTACTAATGATGTGTGATACTTCACTGCTGAAACACCATGTCGTAAAAGAGAGAAAAGCAAAACAGATATTAAAAATTAACTTTATTACCGATTGCGCACCCTCCATAAATTTCATTCCCCTAGCATACATCTCTAGGAATAGACATTGCCCGAATTTTTTGTACTGTCAGTACATCCAACCTTTGCGAATTTATTTGTTTCACTAATTTTTGGGCTACATTACTTGGTAATTACCACAATTATTTATACTCTCGGTAGGATAATATTAGTACCATTTTTATTGAAGACGAGTGTGCTGGCTAGGGCTAAACAGAGTGTTAAAGCAGAAATTCGGGAAAGGTGAATGAATAAAAATAACTTTCAGCTCACAATTGTCCACAGTGCAGGGATAGACCTTTTTATAAATTACGTCTCGTTTCTAATCTTTAAAACAAGATTCGCATAAGATGCGACTATATTTCCCCATTTTTATCCTCTTTTTTTACTGTTAAAATCTTATCAGTAGAAAAATGGTAATGAGACCACATACTTGCTCTATAAACTGGCATGAATCAATCATAAGGCCTGAACAAGAAGTTTTCAGTATTCATAATTACTTTTAACTTCTTCACCGAGGAACTGCAAGAGTAAGTGTTTAAATCAGTTAAAACAAATACATAATTACTCAGTAGTTGAATTCCAAACTAACCCTACAGGGAATCTGAGATAACAATAAAGATAATAAAGAGATAGAAATACAATTTAAATTGGATAAAAACTATATTTTCAATATGGCAGTGATTCTAAATTCTACACAATTAAATAATATTGGCTTAGGGCAGTTCTTCTAGCACTTTTTATAAAACCTAACAATGTCCACAAAATAAACTGAAAGATAGAGATAATTGAAAAATAAGGTTTTTGTATGATTCGATGAGTAGTTTTTACATTCACTTGTAGTTAGATCAACACCAAATTAGAGGGTGTTTCATATGGAAGAATGCCCAGGACATTGACAGGACAGGATGAAAATCAATATCATTGTATGTCTCCTTTACATGAAAAATACAGGTTGGTACAACAGTTTTTAAGCTTTTAATTTAAAAAAAAAATTCAATGGTTTGCAGCTGGGACAACAATAATAGCAGAAGGGACGGGAGGAAATCGCACCGGGACAGAAATTCTTCATTATAAACACAGCAGTAATTTTGAGGGAAATGTTAAGTGAAGCCGGATCTCATTTTTTGTCCCATCCCGGCAATCATTTCCGCAGTTTGTCACACTGTTTTGTTCAATAAGATATTCCACAAAAATAAATCCGTGCAAAATACGAGAAACTCTGAATCACTGCTGAAGTGATGTAACCGGCACATAACATCAAAGGCAGTGGTTCAATTTTTGCATAGATTTGATTTCGTGAACTACTAGTAACCTATATACACTAACAGCATAGACTAATGAGTTGTAGTATCATATAACTGAAATCAATAATCACTTTTGTGTTTCAACCCTGAAAAAAAAACAGTCGCTTCTTGACATGAAGTATATAGCCATCTCCTCGCAAATAAACACGAACCTCCAATAAACGATGGTGTTGAATAAACGCAGAGCAAAATTTTCAAATTAGGAAATAAGTACAGGGGTCTTTATTTCTTGAAATAAGGTAGTCTTCATCCTTCAGTGATTGACCAAAAACAGTTACAAGTTCTTCATTCATGGACATCTTTTATTTCAGAACAATTTGTTTTACTAATACTCTTGCATATTTCTTTACACTTTTGCAAAAGTATAAGTGGCATCAAGAACTTTACTGTTATGAGTTGTCACTTCAGTTGTATACCCTATAGCATTAGTTTGTTATCGTCGTGGTGTGGAAAACATCATTCACATGTACATATGTACCGACTTGGCTTCTATCTTTTCTACTTTTAATTTAATGGCGATACAAATAAACCAAAATATAGCTTTATGGAAGTAAACTCTGCAGCCTCGACATTTTAGTCTTAAAATACATGTTTTTTAAATGAAAACATTTTAACGTTCTATCCATCCACAGTGGTGTGGTGTGTATAATTATTTGCAATAAGTTTGCTATATGATAAACAAGACAAAGAAACAACACTTTCAAAATCTTGCGCTGCATTGTTGGCAAGAATTGGGTTCAATCCAAGCTATCTGTTGCCAGTACCGTTTTGCAAAACCAGTAAACAGATGAAAAATCACAACAAATCAAGACTCTTTCAATAGAAAGGTTTATAAAATGGTGTATCCAACAAGCTACTTCACTAAACACTAGCCCTTGTTCCAGCCTCTAAACTTTAATGGACAAGTTCTATTGCAGAACTCCGGCTATAAAAGTGAACGAAGAAAGAGGAGAAGGAAAACGCCGGTTTTAACATATATTTCGCCCTATGGGGAAATATATAATAACTCCGTACTTAAGCGTTATAAAAGAACAACATGAAGCATTTTCCCCTGAGGTATCGTTTATCTTTGTTAACCGCCCAAGCGTCGTTAATGTTAGGGCGAAGACGAGGCATTGATGTAACAACGTAATTAATGAAAAGGCCTATTTGAACGATCTTTATTACATATTTCACCGTTTTAAAGTGTAGCTACTTATAAAATAAACTTCCGAAACGATGAATGCCATGATTGTCCGTATCACTACGGTCAAAAACGCGTGTGACGCAACGAAACGCAGATCTACGCGTTTGGCTAATTTTTCATGTCGTTTTGAAGAACGCATTGCAGCTTTGTTTTTCCGTGAATTAATGAATTTCTTTCCTATTTCTGATGTTGTTTAAGTCATAAATCGGTTGCATTTGTATTTTTTCTTATTTAGTTAAAGATGCTAAATCGTACATGTTCACATGCGGATACCAGAAGTTATGGCAGCTAACTGTGGAACAAGAGCGTTTACGCGTCACATTTAACGTCGATATTCAGAAGGTTTACCGGAATTACAAAGATGACAATACAAAACCAAAAGTATTGTTATATATGGCTAAAGGTAACAAGCAGGCTACGTGGGAGCATTTCGACTTTTTAATCTGGAGTCCTGAGATGCAAACGAGCATGAAACGATGGGTTAATAAAATTCCTCTTGAAAGGGAACTTTTAAGTAGAACTATCCCTACTTATTATACAGTAAGTATTGTGGACTCAAAAGATGAACGACATGGACTCTACCCAGGGGATATTTTCCCTGAGAACATGATAGAGCAACGTGATGGAAGAGTACATGCCATGCTTGATTCATATTCTACAATACACAACTACACTGGACCAAAGTACCAGTCAGTTCAATATCCCCTGGCTGATGACAACAAACCGATGACAACTTATGTTATCTATCAGCAGAGCATACCAAGAAGAACAGACGAAGAAGTGGCGCAGTTGATTAGAAACCATTTCAAACATATGTCTGCAAGCAGCATAAAGATTGTGGACAGTAAGACGTGGCGATATTTTCCACGCTATTCTGTTAGTGATATAGAGGATGGAGTCATCTGGAAAATCATGAAAATGCAAGGTGAATATGGCATGTGGTACATTGGATCATCGGTATATTTCGAATGTGTTCACCATGTAACTAGTTATAACGCTTTCCTTGTTGAAAATATGGAAATGCCAATTGAATGATTTAGTTAGACAATATTTCCATAGTGTTTTTGTCTTATTCCCCTCCCAGAGGTGTGGCTAGAGCTCACTCAAAATTTGGGAAAGAGTGTTAAATCATTTAAAGTAGAAAAGGAAAACGTGCAAGTAACCTAATCGAAACTTTAAGACTGAAAATACAGATCATAATGTTGGACTTTTGTGACTGACCCTGAATACGCCTATAGCATTAGGATTTTCAGATTTGTTACTTGTTACAATTGTAGTAATTAACCTTACTCCAATAATAATGGACAAAACTAAGTTAAAACCTTGTTTTAATGTTTTCTCAGGATAAATTGTAGACGCGAGTAGTGAAAGAGATCGGGGAGTCAGATCACACATAAATTATTTTTTCTTTTGCTACGTCCGTATGAAACCGATGCATTGTGACCCAAATCGAACGCGAGATTTAGGAAAAATTATCTTGAGAACCAATAGGAATAACTGACGTTTTTTTTGGATCCGCGACATTGGCGATGGAGTGACAAAAATATTTGGGCAAAATTTAGGGACGGGACCCTTTGACGTCATTAAAATCTTTGATCGAGCATATGTCTCTAACGGTTTGTCATAGACATACGATCTTATACATTTTCTTGATCAGCATTACGAATTCTATAAGCTGGTAGCACTTTCGAATAGCTTTCTGAAATTTTATTTTTTTCTTTCTGGGAAAACGCACATTGAAAGTTTTCATGGGGGCGAGCGACGCAAAAAATCTTTTCCTGAAGTATCGTTTATATTTGTAAACGGCACAAATGTCATCATCATTCATCTTAAGAACGAAGAGACGGCTGTCTGGTGACGTAATTCATGGGATGTTCTATTCCTGTACCTTGAATATGATTGACATGAATTGAAAATCATGTTTATTTACGACTTCTGGGCGATTGTCGTTGCTCCATGTGATAGCAATAGAGGTGAAATAGGCTTAAAAGTCCTTCACAAACAAGATTGTAATTTATTTATTTATCTGATTATTAATCTGTTAGGGGCATCTACTATGAATCTATGCAATCAAGAATTTTTATTTGTTCATTCTAAATAGCTATTCTTAAACATCAGATTAGACCTGCATATTTTTTCACGATTTCATGAAGGTAATTAGCTTCATACAGACCTCTCTCCAACTTGTTTCTTCAGCTGAGAAGAAAATAAAGTTGTTGGGAAAAATACTTAATTTAGTTTCAGGAGAGAAGGCAGGCTGAATATAGGCGGCGAGCGACACCGCCTTGGCTATCCTATATATTAATACCCAGCTCTCTGTTTGTTTGTCTGTGTGTCTGTGTGTCTGTTTGTCTGTCACGCAAAATGGTAGACGCGAGTAGTGAAAGACATCGGGGAGTCAGCAACGTAAGGTTCACACATAAATTATTTTTTCTTTTGCTACGTCAATATGAAACCGATGCATTTCGACCCAAATCGAACGCGAGATTTGGGAAAAATTATCTCGAGAATAGGAATAACTGACGTTTTTGGGTGTCCGCGACATTGGCGATAGGGTGACAAAAAGATTTAGAGACGGGACCCATTGACGTTATTAAAATCTTTGTTCAAGCATATATCTGTAACGGTTCGTCGTAGACATATGTTCCTATACATTTTCTTGGTCAGCATTACGAGCTCTAAATGATGGTTATACTTTTCGTTACTAATTCGTTGATTTAATTTTTCGTGAATTCTCAGTGACTGAAGACGCAGGCTGAATATGGGCGAATATTTCCCCCTTTTGTAAACTGCTGTACGCCTTCCACCATCCATTCATTATAAAAATCTATCATCCGACTCTTGAAGGGCTTGTTCCATGATACATCTGGCGCCTGTATGTATTTTGTGCAACCCCCTGGAATTATGACATTTTCAATTTTTCCTTTCGACAATACCCGCTTAACAGAGTCCATGATGTGGCACTCAAAAGAATCCCAAACCAAAAGTCGCCGGTTGAAAGAAAATGTGCCCAAAATTGTTTCAACAAAGTGTAATGTGAGTTCCTCATTCATCCATGCATTTTTTGATGACACAACAACACATTTATTTCTAAATTCAGTGTTAAGTTCTTTACATTCTCGCTTTGCACCACCAAAGACAATAAATGGTTTCAATTTAGTCCCATCAGCTTTTGCTGTCAAACAAACAGAAATTCTGACTTTTTCATGGCCAGTTGACTTCAGCATTACTTCCCGTTCACCACGTCGCTCTACAGTTGTTGGTGCAGCCATATCCGCCCATACAGCTGTTTAATCCATTGCAATTATAGAGCTTGCATTGAATTTGTACTTTCTTGACATTCGCCGGACATGGATCACATATTGTACTAGTCTATCAACAAGGAATGCTGGATCTTTTTGGATTGTTGTTGTTCTGCGCCGCAATGAAAGGCAATTTCGTTTCATAAACTTCTCTAACCAGCCACGGCTAGCCTGGAAACTATCTTTTGCAACATTATCCTCCCCAACACTTTCATCATGGATGGCCTTCGCTTTTCTCATAATTAGTTTTCGAGAAACACGTAAAGAATTTGCTCTTCGTTCATGTATCCATTCGAGTAGGTCTTCCTCTAAGTCGACATTTTTGATTTTACATCCTCCTCCTTCCAGTTTCATTCTTTTTTCTCCTCCTTGTTTCAGCTTATCTGCATTAGCTTTCCATTCTCTCACTCTCTTTTCATCAACCCTGTATTTTCTTGCTGCTTCACGATTATTATAACGCTGTGCGTAATCAATAACTGTGGACTTAAACTCAAAAGTAAAACTTCGCCTTTTTTCCCCTTTATGGGATATAGATTGTTTGTGCACTTCTTCGTTTGGCATTTTTTCTGCTCCGTCACCACACAACTCTGATGAAATAAACTATGAAGACAAAATCTGTCCGTGTATGAGACAAGCTGCAGCTGACTTTGTTCACTCCTTATGATGAAAATTCATCACACCTTCATTCCTTTAAAATTGAATAACCAATTAAAGAAGTTTCAGAGTTCAAAGAACGGTTTTCCTTTCGGTTTTCATTTCATGCACATCATTCTTAATTAAATCACGTTTTCCGAAGCGCTTTCACTCAAATAAGAAACGTTTTTTAGCAGATTACGAAGAGTGATTTCAGTAAAAATGGCTCGAGCGATTCCAGTACAATTTGAAGTGTATTTCAATGTAAGATTTTTTTCCAATATCCGTGGCCATCATGTTTACAAAAACGTATGGACACCTGAAATTGGAGAGTCTTTGGTTTGTAAACGCGATGAGCGGTTGGAGGCCAAAGAGTTGGATGAGTATACGATTGGAACGTACAAGAAGATATCAGACGAGGAAATTTTAGTCGGACATGTACCAATAGAACTGTCCAAACTAATAGCATTTTTTATTGAAGCTGATGATAATCACGTGTGCGCAATCGTAAATGGTAAAAGGATACGAGAAGTTGGCTTGAGTGTTCCTGCACAATTCAACTGTTACACATCAAGTAAAGTTCATGCAAAAATTCTTCATGAGGAACTGTTGAAGAGGAAAAAACAATATTCGTTTTTATCTTTAGTTGTGGAAGAATTTGTCGATAGAAAACAAGTCAAACTCATGTAAACTGTTTGTTATTGCTTTTTTAGTCAGTTTTCTAATAAACGCCGCTTTAAAAGGTGCGGCGTTTATTAGAGGGCGGCGTTCTTTAGAGGGCGGCGTTTATTACGAATGTTGAAATACAGGTGCGGCGTTTATCAGAGGGCGGCGTTTATTAGAGGAAATACGGTATTCTTGGTTCACATTTAATCTTAACCACAAGAACAACAAAGAATAGCAAAACTCTTATTGACAACATCTTCTCTACCATGACTGGAGGTAATTGCACTTCAGGGAACCTTTTACATACTAAATCAGATCACTTATCTTAATTTTTGATAATCTCGTCCAGTGAAATTCACTGTAATGATGGAAACAATTCCAAGTTTTTCTACAACTAGTCCAAGTTTAACCAGGGAAAGTTTGTTCAGGATTTTTGGGCTTTGGACTGGCAAAATATTCTTAATATAGAAGATCAAAATGTCAACATCTCTTTTGATGCTTTTAATCATAAAGTCAATGAACTCGTAGATCTATATTTACGAACCCGTGTATTGACCTGTAAACAGATACAACCCCAAAATCCTTGGATTACTACTGCGATTTTGAAATCAATGTCTAAGCGCAATTTATTCTTTTGTAAATTTATGAGGGCAAAATCACTCCAGTCTAAAGCTTTTTATCATGATCTTTTTAAATGTTATCGTCACAAAATTGTCTCGTTATGTAGGCGCAGTAGAGTTTAACTGCTGCGCTGATTTTGTAAGGTTCAAGATTACTGAAAGTGACAAGCATTTTTCATCCTTTTTGAAACATCCTAATCCTAATACCATATTTCTCACACCTGTTTCACCAAATGAAGTTTCTAATTTAATTTCTATATTACCAACTAATAAAGCCTCTTGACCTTACAGTACCCAACTAGAATTTTGAAACTTGTATGTTCTGAAATCTCAACCCCTGTAGCTGATATTATCAATCTCTCTTTTTCAACGGGACAATTCCCCGAAACTTTAAAATCAGCTAAAATTATCCCTGTTTGGGCTCTCCCCTAGATCCTTCTAATTATCGGCCAATCTCTTTTCTATTAAATATCGACAAATTAATCGAAAAACTCATGTATTTACGCCTTATTTCGGAAAAACACAGAATCATCTATTCTCGACAATTAGGTTTTCGTAAACCCAACTCGACTAATCATGATCTTATTACTGTAGTTGAACGGATAACCCAATGTCTTATAAAGATCAATCCGCAGCTGGTGTTTTCGTTGATCTACTAAAGGCGTTTGATACTGTGGACCACAACATGTTACGTCAAAACACAATCATTATGGTATTAGAAGTGTTGCAAACCGCTGGTTGGTCTCCTATCTTTCCTCTCGTCTTCAATTTGTCTTATTTGGCGGTTCAAACTCTGATTAAAAATGTGTCCGCCATGGTGTTCCTCAAGGCTCGGTCCTAGAACCTGTATTGTTCTTAATTTACCTAAATGACCTACATTTTGCACTAGAATCTTCAGAGGTTACACATTTTGTAGACGATACTAACCTATTTCAGTTTTGAAATTCTCTGGAATGTATAAGTCAAAGTATAAGTTCTGACCTTTCTCACTTGAGCATTTGGCTAGATGTCATCAAAATTGCTTGAAACACTGCAAAAACGGAGTGCATTCTTTATATTTTTCTAAATGGTTATAAGCTTAAATCTAGGTCCAGTATCCAATACCTTGGTGCATACTTAGATGAGCACCTAACTTGGGAACACCATATCTCTAGTCTGTCCAACAAACTTAGGAGGGCTAACGGTGCATTATCTAAAATTCGTCATAATGTTCATTTTGACATCCTCCTTGATGTTTACCATGCTATCTTTGATTCACATTTGAGGTACCCGTGCCAACTTTGGGGTCAATGTGAAACTGTTATAACTCGTCGAGCACTCGTGCACTCCAGATTAATTTCTTTTTCTTCTTTTAGATCTTCATCTTCTTTAGTTTTCTTTAACCTTAAAATTCTGCGTATATTCGATCTTGTCAAGTTTCTTAATATAATAATTGTTCATCAATTCCTGAATTTTCAACTTCCTTCTGATCTTCTCAATACTTTCAATTTCAAAATGATTGATCATATCTATACTACACGTAGTCAAGTTCTTGGTCTGTTAAACCAGCCGAAAGTGAACACTAAAATGTATGGCATGAATTCTCTGTGTAAGCAGGGAATCTCTGAGTGTAACGCTCTTCAAAAGCTAAATATTAACACCCAACTTTCATCTTTGACATTGAAAAAAGTACAATCTATTGCTACTTCTCGTTTTTTAAGCCAATATATATATATAAATATATATGAATTACCGCTTGATTTTATGCTTGATTGTTTCACTTGATTTGATTTATTTTTATTTGTTTATTTATTTTTCCATAGGTGACCATCACCTCTTGGTATTGTTCTCTCTCTGTGTCTCTGTGTCTCTATGTCTCTGTCATTTTGCAAAATTTAATGTTACTGTTAATATTTATTAGGAGAAATGAATTCACATTTTACGAGCGCCCACTACAGTCATCGTGACTTCTTACAGATGGCCTTACTGCTCACCATACATCTGAGTTGTCTCTTTGTCCGAGGAAATGCTGAAATAAAGTTACCCTATAAAATCAAAGGACCAAAATCATTTGGTGATAAAATTGCAATCGTTGGAGCTGGTCCGTCTGGTATTCATATGGCTTACTTGCTCAAACAAAAAGGTTTCACTAACGTTCATATCTTGGAAAAGTCATCAAGACTTGGAGGCAAAGTCCACACAGTTTATCATCGAAACACCCCGCTGAATTTCGGGGCGATCGAATTCGCAACCCAATATATATATGTTTACGAACTGGTGAAAAAGTTTTTACCAAATCAGTTCGTAAAAATGACGACCCGGACTATTTGGTATCATAACTGGTCAATCCCAGAGTCATTTAATGCTTACTTGTACTATATACGAAACGTATTAGGAGGAAAATACAAAAAAATGGACGATGATAGTATTCATGCTGAGTTTGTGAATGCCATGAAAAGGTATGATGTGATATTTGAAGAAATCTTTGGCAAATTTGAAGGTGCTGTTTTACCAAAACCAAAGGTAACATCAAATTGAATATATTTATATTGTTTGTCAGTCTAGTATTCATAATATATAATTAGAGTTTATCATGTCATAGACCGGTTGTTTTTGTTTGCGACGTTTCGACAGTTACTACTGTCATCATCGGGCGTTTGTAAATGAATGATGTAAAGTTTATATATGTTTTCAGTAGGATCGAAATTATTTCGGACCTGGAAGGAAGCAATGTCAATATTTCGGACCTGGAAGGAAGCAATGTCAATAATTTGTTTTGCGTAGAGCTGGAAACCATATCGCAGGAACATTATACGATGTACTATTAATACTGGAATTGTTTTTGACACTGTATATAGTCTCTTTGACTTTTCGAGCAGTCCATCCTTTTTCCTTGTCAAGGATCTTTCTATTCTCCCAATCAAACTTGTGGTCATTAGTCCAAAGGTAACATATACAAAGGTAACATCTATGGTTTTTTTTATATCTTTGATAAAAGTTGTAAACTTGATATGAAATATTGTTCACGTAAGTTAGATTTTTATTCTCTTATTTAGAATATTGAATTAATCAAAGGAACATTTTATGACTATCTGGCGAGAAACAATCTGCAATACTTCTTCCATATTTTCATTCCATGACTCAAACATACGGTTACAATTATCTGGATCAAATGTCAGCGTTTTATAATTTAGTATGGAATAACATTTATACTGTTCCCTTTGATCCCTCAAAAGGTAAGCTCGTCTGTATTCCTATAAATCTCAATGAAATCTGTGTACTGCAGTAAACTATGCGGTATCATTTTTACTTATCGTTTTCATTATATCGCTGAAACAACAAAACGTTTTTAACGATACAAGTGTTACAAAGGATTGGCAGGAATTTGAGAGCTTGGAGTTTGTGGTTCGGTCCTTTGATAACAAGAAGAAGTCACACAGGGCTGTCACACGGAGCAATCATAATGTTGTTATTTTCTAATTCAATCTTTAACTGAAAATAACTTTCTTTATTTACATCAGTAAACAGATACAACAAATGAGAATAAGTAGTGGAGTTGATAAATTACCAGCTAACCGAATTTAATATTCATTACATTATAACTTTTTTTTAGTGTAGCTACTTATAAAATACACTTTCGAAACGATAAATGCCATGATTTTCCGTCCCACTACAGTCTAATATTTCATGTCGTTTTGCTCCGGGAATTAAGGAATTCCTTTACCACTTAAAAAAAACGTGATTGTTGGAAAACCTTTTTTCTTTCCTGATTCTGGCGATATTTACGTTATAAATCGGTTTTTCTTATTTAGATACATCGTACATGTTTAAATGCGGATACCAGAAGTTATGGCAACTTACTGTGGAAAAAGAGCATTTACGCGTCACATTTAACGTCGATATTCGGAAGGTTTACCGAAAATACGAAGGTGATCGTCCAAACATATGGTTATATATGGCTAAAGGTTACAAGCATGCTAAGTGGGAGCATTTCGACTTTTTAATCTGGAGTCCTGAAATGCAAACGAGCATGAAACGATGGGTTAATAAAATTCCTCTTGAAAGGGAACTTTTAAGTAGAACTATCCCTACTTATTTTACAGTAAGTATTGTGGACTCAAAAGATGAACGACATGGACTCTACCCAATGAATATTTTCCCTGAAAACATGATAGAGCAAGGTGATGGAAGAGTACATACCATGATTGATTCGTATTCTATAATACACAACTACACTGGACCAAAGTACCAGTCAGTTCAATATCCCCTGGCTGATGACAACAAACCGATGACAACTTATCTTATATATCAACAGAGCATACCAAGAAGATCTGACGAAGAAGTGATGCAGTTGATTAGAAACCATTTGAAACATATGTCTGCAAGCAGCATAAAGATTGTGAACAGTAAGACATGGCGGTATTTCTCACGCTATTCTGTTAGTGATATAGAGAATGGAATCATCTGGAAAATCATAGAAATGCAAGGTAAATATGGCATGTGGTACATTGGATCATCGGTATATTTCGAATGTGTTCACCATGTAACCAGTTACAACGCATTCCTTGTTGAAAATATGAAAATGCCAGTTGAATGATTTAGTTAGACAATATTTTAATAGTATTGTTAGTCAAGATAAATCTTTACAAATTTCAAGCTTCAGTCATTTCTCATTTCGATGCTTTACTCCGATGCGCTTCAAAAGCAACTTATCAGTCCCATTTGGAGCCATCGACCGACTGCACACTGGCCTTCAGGCAAGTTAGAGCAATGCTATACATATCTCTGGCGATAAGTCAACTTCCTAGTTGCAAGTCTGCGGGAAGAATAGCCAACCACTATGATTATCATTTTCTTCTGACGATAACGAACATCAAGAAGAGTATCAACAGCAAAAAAATTCCTTCTCCTCCCCGTACACCTCCGGTGTCACGCATTAAAAGTAAAAAAAGACTACAATATAATGTAGCAGCAGCTACGTGTCAGTACGTGTCAGTAAGTGTCAGTACGTGTCAGTACAGTACAGCCCAAAAAAATCTTAACGTGCTGTCGTTACATAATTAGCCACCTTACGGAACAAGACGTGGGAGAGCAGACAACGTCGATGCAGTTATTTTTTTCGATGTACGTATGCGTAATTAGGGTGAATCCCCGATTAAAAGGTTTTATGTTTTCGTCGACTCCGTGTAAAATGTTGGGTTCAAGCCAGGCGCGGATAAAGGGTTAGTCAAGTTAGTTGCATTGAGCATTGAGCGGAAATTAATAAATTAAATAATAAATGAATAATAAATAATCAATCAGTTTTGTTTTTTTCAATTTCATAAATCTGTGCGGAAGATCTCGACTAACTTCAAGGAAACGTCTTATTCGGGGGTAAGTTTTATTAATGTTAACCAATATTTTAGACTGTAAAATCGTTTAAATTCACCCCCGTCTATACAAATTGAATCACTCTTCCGACTAACTTAACCTCATTTTACGTCAGCCAATGGAAATAATTTTAGAATTGCACTTGATAATTATCTATAGCTTAGACATGTCCGTCACTTGAAATTAAGGCGTAAGTTAATCGCAAATTTCCTAATGATCAGGATGACTCAATGGTTAGGTACTCCTAATGACTTGAGTAATCCTGATAAAAAAATGATGTAAAATATTATAAGGGGGAAACTGTTTTTGGAAAGTACGGAGAGAACCATTGTTTTGGATTTAAAAAATAACCCCCGGAAAGTTTTGCCTGCTATGCTTATTTCATTCAGGGGATACTCTTTGCAGTTTCTTTTCCCCTTTTCAATATGTCGATCATGTACTCTCTATAGCACGTGAAAACCTTGTTAACTAAAGGCATTGAAGAAGATTTAAAAGAGATTTACGATGACTTGTTGATAACAATTATAAAAAAGCCTATGCTAAGTCAAACGAGCCTTTACAACTTGTTGACTTGTTGACTGTTGATGTTATCAAGAAATATATGTGTTGAAAATGATATACACGATGGGATTAAAAGTTTGGGAAAGATGGGAAAAAATCGAGAAAAGCAAAGACCAATTTTGTGGTTGGGATGTTGGGCATCCCCCGTCAGCCGTTTTAGGGATCAGCTGCAGGTGTTCCTCATGTTTTTACAGTATGTTTGAGACTTTTCAACCAAAACGTTGTTTATAATTGCATCTTGGTAAACAAACACACCCTGTTATGAAGATAACATTTCAGTGGATTTAAGGTGTATGAATTATATAAATTGTGAACATTTTTTGGGGATTCGCCCCATACCCCACTTGGGGGGGTTAACAGCACCAAGACCCCAGCTGTTTGGGCCAAATACCTCGCTGCGCTACGCAAAGCATTTTGGGCGCTTTGTGACCATGTATCCGCGCTTGGAAGTCGTCGTAGAAAGATGGAGAATGTATTCAGAATCTGTGAAGAAAGGGGGTGATAAAAAATAGTTCGCTAATTTAATTTGCAATTTGCATTTTGATGTACTAAAATTTAACTCTTGGGATAAGAAATCATGGAAATTGTTGTTTTGCTACAGCCCTCAAATGCGCTGGAACTACGACCACGATGTTTCGTTCCTCAGGGAGACCCTTTTTTTAAATCCTATCAGTGCAAGCCCAGTACGAAAGAAAGTGGGGACTGTTGCAGTGTGATTTCACAAAGTTTGAAGCTAATTCAAGGAATCACATTTCATACCACTCAAAAGTCAGTAAGCTGTTTTTGGAAAAGCGCAAGAAGATGATGAGGGAGCAAGAAGGATTATCTGGCACCGTAGACGAGAAAACAGAATATAATAACCTATTGCAAAATATGAAAGAAGAAGCTAAGGCAGCCCCAGAAGAGAAAAAAAAAGACACCATAAGGGTGAAATTGAATGTCAGTCACATTATCGTTAAAAACGGTTTTGAAAATCAATATTTCAAAAGACCAATATTTGCATGTTTTGAAATCAATTTAATTGATGTTAGAATCAAATGTGCAAGTTCTTTACAGAGATATTGATACGTTGATAATCCGAAATAAAGCTATTCTGGGGATTTCTGGGTAAGCAAGAAATCCTTTAAAACCGCCCTTGTTTTTTTTTGTTTTTTTTGTGTGTGTGTTTTTTTTTGGGTTTTTTTCATATACTGTCTAAATCTAGGCAAGCTGTTTTCTCATCTATGCAAAAACGTGGTTAAAAATGTCTCACAATTTACGCTCAAACTTTGTACTTGGATAGGGTTTGAAAATGGCTTTTAGATAATAAATTATTCTTACAAAAACGTTAAAGAACATTATAAAGAACTTAGCAGTAACAAATCAACAGCAGAAGTGTTCAGAAACAACGAACAAAGTTCTTAGGAAAAAGTGCAAAACATCAAAGTTTAAGAGATATCTTACTATTCCTCTGAAAAAATCCTCAGCTGAAATGCTTATTTTTTCCGTGTGAGACTATAGTAATGCAGTTTTAGGCTCCAACGAATTCAGAAATGTGCATCAGAATTTGTCTATAACAAGTATGCAACAAGCCAAGGCATCGTTAACTTACGATGGCTTCAAATCAATGAAAGAATCGAATACGCCATTGTAAAGTTAGCGTACAATGCACTCAATTTCGACTACTGGCCTAAGTACCTGAAACTAATCCGTGTGACACTGCACAGGTACGAATCTCGAATAAATGCTGAAAGCGATTTTTTGATAAAACCGTGCCGTTTCCAAGGAATTTTCATTGGACTGGCAGCAAAGCAATTTAACGCACTACCGTTAAAGTGTCGCTAAAGTGAGACATTCAGATCCTTCTCAAATGCCGCAACGTTTCACTTACTGAATAAAGGAATGGCTCAATTGCTGCTTTAGTTACGTATATTTATATACTAAAATATATATACTGACGATACGCATACACAAACTTGTCCTACGCATATCTAGTAGAGAGCCAATAGGATATTTGGAAACTTGAAATAAATCGCTTATTTATTTATTTATCTATTTAAACAATGTTTTAATGGAACCGCCATCCTATTTGTACTGCATTTAAACGGGGGAAAAATTGACTCAATGCTTTCCAAATCGGTAGCAAATCGTAAGCGCATTCATCCTAAACTTCGACAATCTTTGCTTTTAACTCTCGTATGTTTGCGAAAGGCCTACAATGCCGACCTTCGTATACCTTTTGTTGGATCTAATCTGAGGTGTCGATACACGTTTGTAAGGCTGAAAGTAGCGGGGTTTTTTAATCATTCGGTGAACAGATGGCTTGCTCACACCAATTCCCGGTTCCCCTCTTTCGCCAAAACCACAATGCATTCTGGTAGTTGTATTCAACGCAACAAGAGAAATCATAACATTAATGAGTGAAGCAGTACAAACAATTATGTTAAATTCGACTATAAACAACAGCTTTTTTCAAAGCTTTATTAATACTACTTCATCTTTCACTTCTGATTTACAAGTCACTTTTCACGAAGAAGATATTTCAAATCTGACGTCAAATGACTCGAATAGCAGAGGAGGTGGGATAACATGCTGTGATAACAACTCCAAACGAAATCCCGACCTTAGTTATTATGTAATACCAAAAGATATAGAACATCGCAAGTGGTTATATAAAATTAGCAGAAAGGATTTTCAACCACGTTCGTCACACAGAGTCTGTTCAGAACATTTTTTAGGTGGGAAGATGACCTACATGAATAAAATTCCCTCCATAGTACCCAAAATAATTAAGCCTGCAGAAACCAAGCCAAGACCAACTAAAAAAAGCGCTGAACTCAGAATAGCTCTTTTTTTCTCCTGTTAGACGTACTACAGAGCAAATCGAGAAACAGTTTTCACACGAGGAGCTTAAAATTCAAGTAGAAAACTTAACAATGGAAATAACAAACTTGAAAACAAAAGTGGAGAAGAGGGAAGAGGAACTATTAAAAACAATTAATAAGTTAGAATGTGAACTTCAAACTAACAAATTTACATTGGAAAGATTCAAACACAATACAAAACACTTAAAATTTTAGTAATAGCCATCACTCATCTTGGCATTGAATATAATACGGATGTTTTTCTTTTAATTTCGGACGGTTATTATCAAATGATAAAAAGAAATTCTTATCAGAACACGCTTCTTCTATCTTCATGTCTTTTTTAGAATATGGACATTTCATTTCAATGGCTTGTAAGTTTCCGTCACTGGATTCATAAACACCATCAGGGCTTGCTCCTAACGAAGGCCACCTAGGATTAATAATGAATCCACATTGCTCAACAGATATCCCAATATTTTTTTCATGATTTTCAATAGCGACTTTTTCGTTTCGCTTCCCCCATTAACATGCAGCAGATTTAAATTCCTTTACTTGAAAAATCTTTTGAAGTATAGACTTTGGGGAAAAGTGTTAGTCGTCGGTTTAAAACCAACCCAAAATTTGATGCTGTAAGTTGTTTCTTGTGCTCCTCAAACCAAACTGTAGAGGCAGCCTGGCTCTTTCTTTTACCTTCAATAGAAAGGATTTCTTGTGACGTTACCTTTAAATGCAAATTAACAAAGTCTATTTCATTTCCACACAATTTGTTATGGTTGACATGCTCAGGTGACGTCAAATTTTCCAATAGCTTGTGAAAGGTTGTAATCAATCTTTCAGTTCTTTCTTCGCATATTTTCCTTTGTTTATATTGTGTTATTGATGTATCGTAAAAGTCAAAAGGTTCATAGTTATTACCTTTCAAAAGTTCGGCAAATACAAATTTGTACATGTCTTATCATCAGGCACAGATTTAATATCCACTTCTTTAAACTCTACAAGTTAGTATAAAGCTGCAGCAACATATTTGCAGCACCCTCCAGCTCCAGCTTTACAAGTACACTTGGCATAAAAAAACATCTCCAGTTTTTTGGCACAGGTGTACATAAACGGTGTATTTGTCTTTTTTCATGGAAGCTACATCAAAACACTTTTTTAAAAAACATAAGTTTTCAGCTTGTACATTGGGTTTCACCCTCCTCAACATTTTCACATAGTTCTCTTTAAATAATTGGTATCCCATCACTTTGTGTTTGTGCGATCCTCGTGGTTTGTTATCGAAACTTTGGCCAAGTATCATGTATGAAAGTATTCGTTCATGAGTTATTTTTGGCAAGCAAGACAAATATGTTGTCCGTTCTTCAACAATATTCTGTACACAGTTTCTTCATTCGTTTTGGACGACTCTTCATTTGAAATCTCCCTGAAAACAGGCTCTGGACCCACGCTAGAGCTTTGAAAAAAGCTAGGGTCCATGTTTTCAGTTGTTAAAGTAACATCAATGCTTGTATCAAAATCAACTAGAAGCCTTCAGGCTTTAACAATTTCCGCTAGAAAGTTATAGGTCACACTTTCCGAGTGACTAATAAGTTAATTATTTTTTACCGGCTGAACTTTTTATCTAATAAACTAAATAACTACCGGGGAAAACGAACAAATAACTAACCCTATTTCTTTGCCTCCGCCTAAACGTATTTACAGGCTTTATAGAACATGATTCACTCTCCCTAATTTGAACGAATTCCAATGTCTCTTGAGCTATTATTTCCGCTTATTTGGCACACGAGAGAACTTCACTGAAAAGCATGAGCAGGAAATATGTTTTACCAACATATAACTTTGCAAATTTTAATTGGCGCCCCGGGCGCTTATTGAAAGAAGTCGGTACATCCAAAATGACTGCTGATAGATGGACGTTGTAAATTATGTTGGGAAAGCTCCACCTATGCGCCACCTTGTTTGAGGAAAATATTTTCAAGTTTTTTCTAACTTTAACAAAAGTTTATAGTGGGACAGAGCAATTATCAAGTATCAAATCAATGACAATTCGTTTTATCACAAACATGTGGAAATGTGGAAAGGAACAAAGTTTCAAGAGCTGTGATTCCAGCAACTATATTTTGAATACTAAAAAGAATTTTACATCTTCCTGAACAAAACTTCAAGGGTTATGATCCCAGTTTCAGTAACAAAACCACCAACTATAATTTGGAAATAATGTCAGCAAAATATAGACAACAAATAAACAAGTTATAATAACAGTGCTTGAGACTTAATTACAGAATTATGAACCCAAGTGAGTGTCATATTCAATATCACTTTCATGAGTATCAGTGTTCTCAACATTTTGATTAACAGCTTGGGGAGAGTCAGCACTGATTACGTGCAGCTTAGTTTCATCAACTGTATAATATATATTGGTTAACTCCATTACTCGAGCAATAAGTTCTTCCTTATCTGCTTCAAATAAACATGGATTTAATGAAGTTGGCATGAATTGCACCAATTCAGTGGCATCAATGACGTAATGATTGTCATTTTGTTCCTCACATCGGACAGTAACTTCAACCAGTTTTTTCAATTTGCCAGTGCGCATTATAGCACCACAAAATTTGCATGTAACCAAAGTGTCTTTTGTCGCTCGAATCTTTTTCTTGCACGTGCCACAAAGAACATAATATAGCACATCTTTTACCGAGTAGAATTCTTCTATAACATACTTGGAAGAGGCATTTTGGTTTTCAAACAGAAGCTCGACAGCAGGTGGTTTTTCATTGCTGGCAACTATGCTCGTTTCGGAACAAGTTGATAATGACACACGTCCATTCCATTCCCTCACAAGCAAATTCTTGAACTCAAAATAATCATGGCTTTGATTTTGTTCTCTGAGAAACTCTATCCATTCATCCCACGCGCTTAATGTGATTGAGCCATCAGCATCGTACAGAAAAACATTATTGAGAACTGTGCAATTGCGTCCATATGTAAAAACAGTTTTTTCAGTGGCATGCTTCAAATCCAACCGTGCTTTTGTTGAGACCAAACTCCCCGTCTGAAAAGAGTGATCAAGCTTGACATATGATTTTTCCTGATGACCACGTTCAAAGTCCAGTTTCATACTATCAACATCATCGATAATTGTTGATTTATTCAGGACGACATCGGCATAAAAGCTGTTGGTGCCTGTCAGTTCTTCAGACACTCTTCTTAGCTTTACAGGCTCTCCTGCAATCTCTTTATGTCTTAATACACCATACTTTTCTACATCAAAGCATATGGCCTTTTTAAAGGATGTGGTACCATCGCATTGGATCTGGAATCTGAAGCTTTTGTTCTTTTTCTTTGGAGAAACTTGGTGTATGAACCCAACAAGATATCTTTGCCTTTTAGCCATCTAAATGACAAGATAAAAACATACTTTATTTACTTTGAAGGTGAAATATCTACTAGAAGCCTCATTGCTTGAAGAATTTCTGCTAATGAATTACTCTATGCTGCCTTTTATTGTATTAACCTACTTTATCAAATAAATTAGTAGAAGTAGTAGAAGTAGACTTTTTAGTTGTTATATTGTTTTTTTGTTCGTTTTTTTTTGTTTTTGTTTTTTTTGTTTTTTTTTTGTTTTTTTGAGCAATTACATCTGTAACTAATATTTTAAGGTGGCCACCCTCTTGTATTTAGCAAAAGCTATTGGGTTGGTCTCCTTCCTTATTTAAGGAAATAAATAACTTCTATTCTATTCTATTCTATATCAAAAAAGAAGAAGTTTTGAAAAAGTTTTTTGAAAAAAGAAGTTGCATAGGTTGAAAACTCCCACAATTGTATTAGTCTCGACACTATTACAAGTCTATTACAACCAAAGGATTTTAGGTCAAACTTGCATACATATTGAAGACTTCTGCATATTTATGGTCAAATCTGAAAGTGATGAAACTGAATGCAGTAAGACTAGGCACAAGGCAACTGCGATAAGAAATGAAAACACACTAAGGATTGAACTCGCCAGTCACCTAGACCTACTTATTATTAGTCACGACATAATGTACACCTACCAAAATTTACTTCTTTTCCTAAAAATACCAGCTTTATGTATGTCTCGATCTAACGAAATCACACAGCGAAAGACCATGCTTCATCATGCACCTGACTATCAAAATGCAAACACATTCTGAAAACGGGGTTTCAAAACAACTAAGATGAAATAATATCTCCATTCATATGTGACTGTATAAAATTACTAATCAAATTTCAAAAATGGTTGCTCGACTAGTGACTTGATCTATGACTTTTTTGAAATATTATTGATAGATGTTTAACATCTATTAAATGTACGGTAACATACATACACTTTGAGCCCCCGGATGCAAATTTTATTTAACCTCGTACATCGGCTTTTTGCCTCGTTTTCGGAAAGACCTTTAAAGATTTTAAAGACTCGAGACTCGGGGCTAGTCACCGCGTGCTACATCGTGCTTTTGAATTTACGCAATAACTTAAATCTATTAAATTTGCGGACCATGGAAAGGTTAGATGGTCTATATTTTATTCAATGAGAGCACTCGTAAATGCTCTAATCTATTAAACGCCCATCTCTAATAAGTGCCCACCCTAAAATTTCGAGAATTAAATAAATGTCCAGTGCGTTTATGCAAGCATTTATGGTAAATATGAAGTAACCTTGTCGTGTCTGTTACAGTTTCGTTATCACTAATCTGCAAGCATCATGATCTGTAAAAAAGAGACTTGCAACGTGACAGTCAATTGAGAAAATATCTAGTAAGGAGTTTCTTATGTAAACGTGAGCTAGGAGGGAACCACAAAGATGTGTTGGTTGATGCACAACTAACTGGTGATGCTCTAATGTAGACATGAGACCTTCATTTTCCTTGAAACCGTTGATATTAAAATCTCCAATTACTATATCTGGAGTTTCACTTTGCACTAAATAATCCAGTGTTTCTATGAATATTCTCATTTCTTGAGAGTTTTTTCTATATAAAATTAGATTTCTAAATTCTTTAGGTGAGAAAGACTTCTTCAAAACTGTGATTATACTAAAAGATGGAATTGTAAATTCTTGTAATACTTCTAAAGACTCACGGTGAAGAAATGCCAAACTGCAAAACCGGTCTCGATTATTATTATATAACTTTCGAAAGTCACGCAAGGCATCGTTTTCCTCAGAGAGGACATTACCTGGGCTAATCTGCGTCTCAGTAATACACATCAAATCGCTTTCTATAAGAGATTCAGTGGATGCTATTTCAGGAGCATGTTTAATTAACGATCGTGTATTGAACATTGTGATAATGAAATTATTTTCCTTCTCCTGGTGCTATTATAAGATTTTCTTCGTCTGTTTGTGCAGGAATACAATTTATTAAAGTTGTTTCTGTTGTCGGAACTCTGTAGTCGTTCAGTGGATTTTCATTTTCTTCCATCAAGTTTGGAATCAATTCTATTTCGTTACTTTGTTCTTCGTCTTGTAAAGACAAAAGACCTGGTTGAATATTATCCATGTCAATTGTGATGCCACTGTAAAAAGGATTATTTTCTTTTAGGTACTCAAGCAACATTCTTACTTTTTCAGGACGTACTGCTTCAAATAAAACATGAACTTTGAAAGCTAGTTTCGTTTGAGTTTAACCATGACAATGCCAGTACTATCAGAGGGCTGGGGAAGAACATTAAACACTTCGTTTGTCTCCACTGGGATGTTGCAAATGGCACCTTTGACTTTCAGCATTTGTCCTTTAGGCATAACCACAATTTTCTTAAATAATATTCTTTTAGAAACAATAGCCTTTTCAAGTTTTCTTACATCATTTAGTTCTTCTGGAAGTTCATAAGTTTCTAATCTGTTGGTGGCAGCCTGGCACGGTATTTGACCTTTCAATAGTTTTTTATGACACGTGCGACAAACATACTCATTCTCGTCAAAACTTACTACTCGAGAGAAGTTATCAGGTGAAACTTTATACTTTTCATCATTAAATTGTACAACAAACTTGAAATAGAGACACCTATTGCACGATGAGCAAATATAAGAAGGGCCCTCAGAAACTGAATTGGTAAATTTAGCAATTCTCATGGCAGAAGTTACCTTCCTTGCAGTGTTCACTCTGTATTTTGTTTTGCTATAGTTACGCATTTTTGTCTTTTTAGACACATGTGCTTCAGTTCCTATAATATTTTGGTATGATGCGCAATTGCGATTCTTCATACATTCTTTCTTTGTACCATGCATTTCTGTACCAACCAAACTATGATACGAATCATTGTGGCATTTTGGCTTTTTCTCCTTGCTTATTTGACGTACTTCTGTACCCATCATACTTTGATACGATTCTTTGTGACGTTTCCGATCTTTTTCTTTGTTTACTTTGTGTTCTTCACTATCTTTCTTGGAATCCCAGTGACGTTTCTTCCTTTCACGTCCGTTATGCTTTTTTACTTCATTATTGATGTGTGTAATATCTTCTTCCCTTATTGCGACTCGGATGTACATGAGGTCGTATTGTTTTGCTTCAGAGTTTCCTAAGTATGCTTGATGTACATATTTGCAAAGGTCAAACGATGTTTTAAAACGTAACAAAGCAGAATTACCTAAACCTGACATGCATCCAGTTTCATCATGCGAATGAGAATCAAATAAGTAATACGTATTTTTGGATGTCAAAATCGCAAACGAGAACGACTGAATGGGCATTATCATTCCGTCTCCAGTGTCAATATCGGGCGATGTATGATCCAGAAAATTTGTAACTGCAGTTCCACTCAAAAGTCCGAATCGCGTACTTAATTTAGAAATCATTAGTTGTTTATTGAAAATTCTGACTTCCCCCGGAAGTTCGTCCAGTGAAAGATAACGGAATTTTCCTATTTCATTAAAATTTTTGTCACCTAACAATAGTACCTGGTCTAGATCATACATTTTCCAAATGCCTAATCGTTTCACCTTCGACCAACAGACACTCAACAAGGCATTACAAGTACACTGAATTCCAGTAGTTTCTCCAAAACGTACATCACTTTGACTAAATGATCCTAAAACAATCTTGTCAATATTAACGGGGCCGGGATTACTTTCAACATCACCATCCTGCATCAACTGAGCCCCGTTCCAAAACATAGTTGTACACAGAGTCAGTGAACAGTGCGCAACACATGCAGTTATTGCCAGGGCAGCGAACAATTCTGAAGACCTACGCAAATACCTTGATGAGGACACCAAAATGGCCCATGGTTTTTGAAGTTTCGAAATAACTGTGTCAGAACCAAGCGCGTGGTCACACAAACCAACGAAATCTGGGAACACACGGCAGTAAGGACGGAATAAAAATATGAGGGCAGTAGCGGCAAAGATTTCAACAATCTTACGAAGTACAATTTTGCGATAACAGGAATGACCACAAAAACAGCGAGAATGAAAAGTAACAACACGGCCACGAAATACCACCATGAATTGACTCGGATGTTTCCACTAACTACCCGTCCTCCAAAACATCCAATTCGCGCACGATAGAGCTCCAGGGAAATCATTACAAATGTATTCAAAACAAATTTTTTTTAAAGGTATTTGGCTGAATTAATTAGATTAGCTGGAGATACGCTACGGTATAGGTATACAGTGAGCGATCTCAACAGGTATCATGCAATATCAAGCAATGTATACGCGGCACAAGCTGTTTTTTCACAAGTTACTGTTTCATGGTTTATTTCACAAGCTCTATTTCTCTATTTTCACAAGTTTCACGGTTTACTAGCTCTTCAGCACTCCCTCGAAAGGGAGTATAAGTAATAATAAAGTGTAAATTAATAATAAAGCCAGCAAGTAGACCTAAAAAGAAAAAAGAAAATATCACTTAATCAGTTAATAATAGCAAAAATAGCATAAAAATATACATAACATAGAGATGAATTGCACTTACTTTAGTATTACTGGCTGTGGCGAAGCAATGCTGGCAATAAAGGTATAGTATCCTAAATGACAAACGTAGAATAATGAGTGTATGTACTCAATAATAATAATAGAACATCCTCACAAAAACATAGCCCAGTTCATCAGAACACATATCAGAATTTAAAATGAATCCAATTGTTGGAAGACTGCAAAACTTAAAAACTTGCACTTATTTGCAGATATCTTTTATTTGTATCTTTTCGACGTTAAAGCTCATTCTTAAATTATCACACACATTAGAAACCTTGAAACCTTTTCTAAATGGAAACATTTTAGACCCAGATCGAGATGTATGGATTTATTTTCATGGACAACTGAAAATGCCCCGGGTTTACCATTTTAATCTGAGCAGAAGTTAAACTATTTATCTTCTTATACTAATACTAAATCTTGCTTTTTTCTTACCTAACTTTGAAAGAAAGAACTTTAGGAAAAATATCTCGGGAAGTTCGTCAATGGATGTTTATGTTTATGTAAAAACAATTTATGGAGAAAAACTGTAAAATGTTTTTACACGCTACACTAGTTTACTTTATAAGCATTACATTGATCTTAATTGGATAAAAGTTATTTGCTATTTGTTGATGGTGGCTTAATTCAGAATCGTCTATTAATTGGTAATTACAACTATTTTAGCAGAGTGAGTGCGGTCTCCAGCAAACTACCTGTGTCAATTTTAACAATGTTCCCTACCATTATGAAAATATATGTGTGAAGATTTCTCGTTTTCTCAGATGTGAAAATTTATTTACGTTTTTTCTACATTACTTCTGTACATTTATGAACATGATCGCTAACTGACTTCATTTCTGTAAAAAACAAGAGTTTTAGGAAATAGAACAGGTCCTATCTTTTAGAAAATGGACCATACTCATAGCATCATGATTTTAACTCATAAGGTTTGTTACAGAACCACACTCATATGATCCTTAACTATATGACATAAAATATGATAGTGTAAAATCAGCTGAATAAATAATTTTCAGGTTATCGCAGCTTTTATGGTTTCTTAAGGCTAAAAAACTTTGAAGAATTTTAGTTACAAATTTATTAATAAATTATTTCGTCAATTATGTCTGTTATGTTAAGCATTCTTTTGCGCACCTTTATGCCAAAAATGGTCTTGATAATAGAATTAAGTATATAATTACATATGCATATACATAATTTAGTATATAATTACATTAATTTAATAATTCATGTTACATTAGATTTAGGTAATTATCAAGACATATATATCAAAACAGTAAGTCAAAAGAAGATTCATCTATTTGATCAATGAATTTTGCCTATCAAATTACATTGCAGATCAGCGACATATCCAGAACTGTTTTCATACCAGTATACCGGTATGGGCTTCCAAACTGTGAACTCCAAAATGAGACATTTCATCAACTATTTATAATTTCTATAACAAGTTGAAAATGGTTTCGTTTTATGTTTAATTTCATTCATTGCGAAAAAATTGAAAAATTTGAAGCAATTTTTTGTGCCGTAGACATATGAAAATTGAAACTTTGAAAATTTGTAACAAGAAACGGTATAATTATCTGTAGATAAGTCACTGCCGATGAACAACAAACTCACATGTAGGTTAAGCAGAAGGAGGACTAATCATGTCAAATTCAAAAAACCATTTGGCACGTTCTTCTGAAACGAATTTATATTCTTGCAATAGGAAGAATTTTCGGATTTGGAAATAAAACCGGGAAAATCCACTTATCTATTTCTTCACTTACACATTGCGAAATTGAGAATGTTAATTAAACTTAAAGGATTGTTCGTGAGGAAAAGGAGGTTTTATCCATAGGTATAACAAAATGTACGAAAGAAATTTTAAGTTACAGGTATTTCTTGCCAAACACTTTCTGAAAAAGAATTAATTTAAAGATTACGGCATATGATAACAACTTGAAGCAAAATGTTCGTTGAGTGGTTAATGCAGACCGACAATCTGAAATTTTATAGGTGAGAGGATGGTGCATGAGGGTTGAAATTTATTTCCTTCAATGTCATGTTGTAATATCTTGATGTAGAAGTTCAGAAAAATCTTGCCATTTTAGAGAAGAATGAGTTACACTGAAACATCAACAAAAAATGGAAAAAGGGAGTTTAATTAGTAGTCCCTTATCATCCCAATTTGATTTTTATATTTTCCAAATTAGGAGCAGTAAATCAAAGTTAGCAGTGATCGACTAGCTAATATTACCCGACTCCTGTTTAATATCAAAGGGATTTAAACTGCCACATTTTTAAATGATGCTAATTTCAAACGAACTCTTAATATTTAGATCAATTAATAGAATTACAGAAAAATATAGCTTCAGTGATATCTTTTTCTACAACCAAAACAACATTTTCAAAACAAGTTCGGTGTTTGATAAACAGTGATAAAAAGAATATATATTTACCTTTTTGAGCCAGCCACTGATTCTGTAGAATCGGGAATATGTTTACTTAGTACAGTGATGCAAAGATTTTATGTATGTTCAGTTGTAAAAGCCCAAATAAAAGACGGTTCAGCTACTGTTACTCTTGTAAGAAAACGCAAGAAAACTAAAATGGCGGATGTGAAGATTCCACTATCACGAAACGTGTTCGCCAACCTCATTCTCGTTCTCCCTGGTAAAACAGTGGATGAGGAGAATAGGGACGAAGATGTTCACAAACAAAACTATTTAAAAGACCAACAAATAAAGTCATAATTTAGGAGAAATAAACCATCTTTTATAATAACTTAGTACTAAAAATTTTACCAGAGCTAATACTTCAAATCTGGACACAAAAACTTTAGAATTAGTCAGTCCACACAGTTTTAAGAAGCGTCTGTAGTTTGCACTGCAGCAGCGAAGACCCGAAACCGAAATCCTGTATCGGATTTTCCGAAAACGGCGAAAAACTGTTACAGAGACAGATAGATAGAATGTCTAAATCAAACAATTTCCTTCGCTAAGGCGCGGAAATTGAATAATATTGCTCATTTCAAACATGTCGCTTGTTTATACCAAAAACTTAGTAATATATAACGAAGATAATCAAAATAATGATAGAGATGCGAAAAGTTTATTCCAATAACGCGCCAAAAGCAGTTACCTCCATCAATCAATACCACCGCGTATTTCACGAGATTTTCTGTCCGGAGAAACTACTATTCAGAGCATTGTGGGCGAATATTGTTGAATACAAATACCAGAATGCATCACGGTTTTCGAGAAAGAGGGGAACCGGGAATTTGTAGAGCTATTTTTTTAATAGAAAAATGTGTTCCAGGACTTTCTTCTTGTGAGCAAATCAAGATCTCACACTCATCAGCATTTTCTTCCGTCGTAGCGCAGACTGGTCGACAACTGCCTTTAAGGCGCTCACTTGACCCAATCTCTATAATTTTTCTAATGAGATTGTACATTGTAGCCCTTGAACAAATAAAAGTTGGATGTTCTCTCCAGATCTTGTTAGCATTCCATCCTTTTTCGTGAAAAACGTTGATGTTAATGACTGTGATTTGATCTTTTGTTAAAACCATTGTTCTTTCCACATTAAATTCTCGATCTGAATAGCAGAGACTCAGAATCTCAGACTCTTTAAACGTTTATTTCTATGCAATCAAATCTTGCAATAAATAGCAGTAATTTGATTTTTGGATAGTAATAGCTTCTTTTCATCAAAAACATATTTTATTAAACCAAAAATTTGCTATGATGCCAAAAGGATTGAAAATTGAACCTGTGGAAATTTTTATCAACCGTCAAAACTGTAATTTTTGCAGGTTTCCATAACACCATACCTCATTCAACCTGTTCTAAAAACCGAAGAGTATATCCATTTGGTGAAAGATTTAGTAAAATTCCGTGAATATGATGGATTCGTCAAACCAGTAAAAAAGTTTATAGTGAATGATAACTTATACTGATTAATAGCGATTTTTAATAATGCATAGTTTGTTTTTTTGAGACACCCGGTATTATGTATTAGAAAGAAAATTGAACAAGAGGCCCTGGGGCCTGAAGGTCAGCGCCGTTGGGCGTACCAGAAATGTAGTACACATTACGAACTAGAACACTTCAGATAACATTCCGCGTGTATTTACTAAATTTCACAGCCTTTCTCCTGCGGCGGCAAGAACTACATTTTAGAAAGAAAATTTGGGCCAAACAAAGAATTCTATTCTGAATCTGATATTCTTTATAACTGTAGATTTTCAACCTGAAGTCCTTATACTGGAGTATTGAATACAATTATTCATGTATTGTGAATTCAATCTATTATAAAAAAATGTTTATTACAATGTAACAAATTATGTGCCAAAGTAAAAAACTGAAGAATATATACTTCTCACGTGACAAAGATAGCTATGCAAAATTAAGCAATGGAAATCATTTTTTGGAAATATCTGAAAGTAAAAAATCTGGTCAAGGTCAGATAAGGCCGACAAGTTCAAAGACTTCGGACAAGTCCAGGTAATTCTGACAAGGTCAAGTTTTGCGGAGGAGTTCTGGCAGCAGATACGAGATAATACCAGAGATGATGCCACCAACAAGGGACCTAAATAATAAATTATATAACTGTAATACAATCTCAGATCCACTAGTGATGAATTTCTAACTATTTTTCACAAGTATTTTTAGAAATTTTAGCGGGAAGAATGTGAAAACATTCACAAATTTGTGGTCAAAAGGAAGTGTCGTAGGAATATCCGGCTTAGTTGCAGTTCACTCCTGGAACGATTATCTTGCCCTGCAAAAATGAATCATAATGAATCATTCTTTGGAACCATTACAGGTCGATAGTCTGATCCATAGTAGCAGTTTTTGTGCAAATTTAATTTCGTGAATTGAGATAAAATAAACTTTTCCCAGGAATGTAATTTTGTTAATTTCACAAATAATTAGTCTTCATATTTTTTTAAAATTAAATATTACTATGCATACGTTGACAGACATTGAGGCAAAAAGTATTATTTCCTTTCACAAGAATTTAATTTTAAGAATACGTGAAATCCATTTTTTTTCCACCTTGAAGTATATATTTGGCATATATACAGTAAAACCTGAAATAAATTGACGCACCTGTGAAGGAATGAATTTTTACATGAAAATGCAAAAGATTTGTAAAGTCTGTTACACGATGAAGTCATTGTCATCAACACGATTTGGTAGGGAAAGCTAACAATCTTAAGTGGAAATGTAAAGTTTCTTTCTTTCTTTTGGATCATTTTTATCAAAATAAAATGATAAAAAGTCTTTTATTCTCGGATTTGCTCTGACAAGTTCAATAGAAACTCTGTCACAGTGTCATATTTTAGTGAAATTTATGAGAGCGTATTAGGAAAAAATAGAATTTTTAGTGAATAAACGAATCGGTTAATACACCGATATAGTCAAAATAACAAGAACGTTCAAAGAAAAAAAGTTTGGCGGCTTACGCTCCTTCACGGGAAAGAGATTACCCAATATCAAGTTTCATATCAATATCAATTATTTTCTTTGATTTATTTGACTGTTAATATTAGTCCAAATTGTGTATAAGGGGTGCTGCTATTTAAGTTTAATTTTTGTCATCCCCCAACAACCATCATTATCCACTATCTAAATTTTCATTCATGTTTTTTTTCTTTTTAAAATAAAATAAGGAGGGTAAACAAGTCTTAAGTTAACACAAGACAGGACACCACCCAATAAAAGTACAGAAACTGCCACCACAATCAGGGTCTCTCTCTATTCCATATTACGTGTGTGGTGTGGGTGTGAAGTGAATTTATATAGCTAAGAGAACGCTATATGTTAAACACCCAGGAAATATTTTGTGTATTTGTATTTTCATCAACAGGGAATTTGTGAGATTTTAAGTGTGTCACACACTTAAAAGGCCACAAAAAAGGTAAAGGAGGGACAGAAGAGGAGGGAATAAAAATCGAAAATGGGATCGAACAGTTTCTCACAAAATCAATGTCATTATATAAAAAAAAGCAGTAAGAATTTTCTAACCTTGAGTGCTGCATGTTAGGAATAGCACGTTTTCTGTATTTTAGGCCGCACTCACAATAATTAGATTACTTTACATAACTTGTAGTGTACCATTCATATATTAACCACTGTTTGTGGACAGCCTCTATTCCAATGTTTTGCGGAATCAGCCTACAACTGTGGACAAAAAATCTTGGAATCACGGACGGACGGACGTACGGAAGGACGTACAAACGCTAATGAAAGATCAGCTGCTTTCCGCGCTGACCAATAAGGGTAACGGCCAATTAGAAAACATACACCAGGAATGAAACGGCTGGAGATTAGGGAGATAATCGTTATTAGGGAGAACTGACAAACTGTCCACAAAAGCAAAAACAAACAACGATGATTTTAAGACTGAGCATGCGTGCTGAAGCGGCTGACTAATTATTACCAAAAGAGTTTTGCAGTTCCTGACTTCATCATTAAGACCAGTGTTGCAGCATTACCAGATCAGATGTCTTCTCTGGTTGATACTCTTATGAAAGTATTTAAAAGAACGAGGTATAGCCTGACTCTAAACTTCGATGACCCAACCAAATTTAACAAGGTTAAACCGCCAACTTTGGTGGTATGAAATTGAGACATTAACTGTTTGTTATTACGTTCTTAATCGATTTTATCATGTCGTAAGAATGTTTGAAAAGTTAATCGTCTTTTATATGTCTTTTATATGTTGTTGTTTAACTACTCAGTGAATTCATGTGGTTGCTTCATCTTTTTTTATAAATATTATTAATTGAAATGGAACAAAAAGACGAGTTACTGCAAGTTGTTTGTGAAGAAAATTGTCAGCCAGCGGAGTAAAGATTTTTCATTACTTAATATTTTTACATTTTTTATAATTCGACTTCGTAAAATGATAGGCGTTTCAGAGTGAACCGTAAACATTAAGCGTACGCATATGTTTGCTGTTGCTGTTGTTGTTGTTGATTGAAGTACATGTGTCAAAAATGCTGTCCGCGAAGCAAAAAACTTTTCTTGGAAATACGCATATTAATGGAAATATTTACCAACTTCAGTACTCAAAAATTTTATTATTGTCTGCAATATTCAGTGGCGTAACAGAGCTCATCAAAATTTGTGGAGGAGAGTTTAGTCATTTAAAGTAGAAAAAAAAACGTGCAAGAAATGTCTATGATATTTCATAATTGTCTTTAGAGCATCTATAATTTCGTTTTTAAGTATATTTTGTAATTAAGAGTGATAAAAAGACTTCATAAAGTAATCGTATTGTTGATTACAGAGCAGTATAAAATTGTCGATTTATCCATAATCGTCTCACCTAGTTGTAATCAGCCCTCTCAACTGAAATTGTAAATGTTTTATTGGAAAGTCAAAGTAAAAAAGCTTTAAGATTCAAAGTTTTTAAATTCAAACGTGATCATGATCCGAATGATGATGGATCCATAATTCGGATTGTGATTGTGGTTGGTTTAAATATATTGTACGATCAAAAAAAAACATGCCATGAAAAAGGAAAAGACGGAAATTCATTATTTTATAATTCGATAAATCTCAAACAAAAGCAATTTCCATAGGCGTATTCAGGGTCAGTCAAAAAAAGCGGAGGAGTCCAACGTTATGATATTTCTTTTTAGTCTTAAGTGTTGATTAGGTTTTTCTTTTCTAGTTTAAAAGACTAAACTCTCCTGCACAAATTTTGACTGAGTTCAACAAATATTTTCCTTTTAACTCATGTTTCGTAAATAGTGTAATGCGTTGAACTGAATGTAAAGTGAATGATGTCGTCTAATAATTAAGAAGATGTAAATCTCAGATATTGAAAATATCAAATTTTAAAGTAAGGGTAGGTGGCTGTTAGTATATACTTTTGGGATAATTTCATTTTGACTGTTTATTCCAAATTTCCCTCAAGGTCATACTTTTACTAGTACTATTAGACCTTGAGGTATAGAAGCTTTTCGTAAAAGACGAAACCGTTAACTTGAAAAAGAGGACCAAAGTTATATTTTTTAAATACGTCATAAAAAGTTTCTTACATTCTTATTTGAGAAAAAAATGAAATTTTTGGCCCTTCCTGTTCTTTTTGTTTTGCAAACTTAAATTTCATTTACGTGCCTTTTGCAAAATTTAATTTCGAAATTTTGAGGTCAAACGGCAGATCGGGAAAAAGTTGTCTGTTACTTTCATATATTCGGCAAACATTTTTTCGCGCACAAAATTCGTTCTCTTTAAGAAAGTTTTTATTTTTATTTTACAGGAAAGCAAAGACTGACATAGATGGAATTAATCAGTTAGATGATATTCTCTTACAACTTGGTAGACCTGGACTGTTTCACGCCATTTGCTTCTTTTTTCTCTATTCTGGTATCGCATATGTGTCGCTTCAAAATGGTGTCATGACGGCCACTATAAATGTCACACCAACCAACTATCAGTAAGTCTTTCAGGATTGTCAATGAAAACTCTTTTCTATTTGTTATATATATTATATATACTATATTATTTGTTTCTTACATTTCCTATTATATTATTATATTTCTATTCGTTGGGGATTTGCTTTTTGGGGGGTATAAATGTATTTTGGTGGATTTAGGAAAATAAAATCAAAGTAGTCTTCGACCGTATTTCATGTGAATGTGTCCTATAGAAATAAACTTTTCTAAAGTAACAAAACATTACCTTACGTGGATATAACGTTCACGAAAATTAATCCACCTAAATGCACTGAATTTTAGAACACGTACGGACTAGGCCTTTCTAAAGTTCTGAGCACCAATAACTAGGCAGGCATGCGTATCAATGGAATTTAATCTCCTAACTGTTACCATAAGATTAAGAGCCGATACTTTCACACACCATAGGCGTATTCAGGGTCAGTCTAAAAAGTGGAGGAGACCAACGTTATGATATTCCTTTTCATTCATAAGTGTCGATTAGGTTACTTGCACGTTTTCCTTTTCTACTTTAGTGACTTAACTCTCCTCCACAAATTTTGACTGAAGTCTGACTACGGCTCTGCACACTATAATAATCTGAGATACTTGCCATGCTTGTTGATGAACAAGAAGATGCAATTCACAATTTTACAATAATATTTTGCTGCATTTCGAATTTAGTCATATTTTCTATTCTGCGAAATCCAAAGGAGAAAAATTCTGGACTTAGTTAAAAATTTAGTTTGAAGGCATATGAGTTGACTTTAAACAATCCACCATACCGGTTATATTTTGATCAAAAATTGTCAAAATGATCAATTGTAAAATGTTAATTCGGGCATAGTGTCTCTGTGGAGAAGTGTTTTCTATAGGAATGGCAAGCAATATCGCCTGCTATTTTAATAAAACACACTTCTCCACAGAGACCTTTTGAAGATTTTGCCCACTGGTTTTGATTCTTATATTTCAACTCTATTAAGTTCCAGTAAAATGTCATTCAAACCCGGTGGTTGCAGGTGTGGTGATCGATTACCAACATAGCAAATATATCGTCAAACAACAAACTTTAAGGATTGCATACTTTACACAATTTTAAAGTACTCGACAATACCTTTAATCTGATACCTCGTTTGATACCTCGTTTGCAAAAATCCAATAAGTAGATCAGAAATGGCATTTATTGATGTAATAAGTGCAAATATTATTGATGTAATAAGTGCAAATATTATTGATGTAAATTTAAGTTGTAAATTAAGTTTGGCTGGCTTTCTTTTAGTTGCAAACCTTCCCTGAAATATTTCCCAAACAAAACATTGAAAGACATTGATCTTTTAAAATGCCATGTAACGTTAAAGGGGAACAGCAGTAGACAACAACCATGTGAAAGCTGGACTTATATAGGTGTCGAAGATGGAGAGATGGAATCAATTGTGACGCAGGTAGTTATTAAAAAATAAGCATCTTGTATATAATAAGAGATTTTGGTAATGGTAATTTTTGGTCGCATTAACTTTTTTGAGGATTATATTTTCGAATTGCTTTTCGTTTCAGTGGGATTTAGTTTGCGATCGAAAGTTTTATCCGCAGCTGTCCAATACTATTTACTTTGTGGGGGTAATGTGTGGTGCTGCCACTCTCAGTCACTTATCAGATATCTATGGACGCCGGCGACTATTATTAACATTTGGAATCATCACCGTTTTGTTATCTGTAGTAACAGCGTTATTGAGACATTTTACATTGTTTATGATTGCCCGATTCTTATTAGGAGTTTCAATGAGCGTAAGTTTCCTAAACATTAGAAAATTGTATAGTCTGGAAATCCATTTTAACAAGTTATTTTTGTTGTTTTTTTCTTCGTTCTTTACAATAGGCACACTTTCTTTTCCTCAATTTTTGATCACATGAAAAAATTCCAACCAGTCCACAGTAGTTATTTACCATCATGTGACCATAAAGTGTGCAAAACAAACTACAGTTAAAAAGACCGACAAAACAGCTTTACAATAGTCTTCTAGACCAGGGAATTTTCTAATGAATATGTTCTAACTAAAAACATTCAATTGTCTTCTGAATAAGTACATTTAAAAAATAATTTATAACCAGAGGTTATTTGGGGAAATACAGTATAGTATATTATTTATGTCTTCATTTGATTTAGGGTTTACAAACAAATTGTAGTGTAATGCTATCAGAGATGGTACCTAAAGCTTACAATAACTTTGTTGCAATGGGGTCTGCAACAACGTTTCTGATTTCTGTGGCAATTGGTGCTGCTTTGCAATGTTTTTTAAAGAACTGGTGGCAAGCTCAATTAATTATTGCTCTACCAATGCTTTTCCCTTTAGCTGTTGCTTATTTGTGAGTATTTACCTTATTGGAAGTTTTTTAATATATTTTTTGGTGTATTTTCTAGTTTGTCTGCATATAACAAAGCACTCATTATTAAATCAAGAAATTTTGTTGTTGAATGATAGATATATATATATATATCAATTTTTGTCGTTATTGATTTATTGATTTGTTTGTATTTATTGATGTTAACATGATATTGTCCGTACGGTAATACCTCAACAATATGTCCGCTTCGAACCCATCTTTTGTTTCCCTGAACTGATGGTGGGTCATGGATAGGTACTTAATCTCCAGCTTCCAGTGGTGATAGATTGCGAGGAGTTATGTTCCTATTGTTGGTAAAAGTTGATGTTTTCTATGTTTCGTAAGGAAAAATTAATTTCTTATTCAGACGAAGGTTGTTAAGATGGTTTGTCATATGATCGTGTAACTGCGACAAAATACATATGATAACTGTAATAATCGTGTAACTGTAACCTTTGGAAAAGGATCTGGGCAGGACTGAGGCCAATACTCTGAATTGATGTATTGCGATGTTGTAGGATGGCACGAGCAATACGATCATTATCCAATAAGCCTCTAACCGTGTTTTCCAATATGACGCGTTTTGCTGCTTTAACAGAAAGCTCAGTTCTTCCATTTGTTTGAGGGTATGCAGTTGAAGAAAGACGATGGCAGATACCCCAGTTTTTGAGGAAGTCGTTGAATGATGATTTATGAGAATTACGGTCGTAGGAACACCATAGACGGCAAAGATACAAGATGAGCGAGTCAGATTTGTCGTTAGTAGGGAAGTGATAAATAGATAGCCAACAGCTGAATCGATCTACAACTGTAAGAAAGATTGTCCCTCATTTTCAAAGTAATCGGTATGTATTTGTTGAAACGGTCATTCAGGTGGGGTGTCTAAATCATTGGTTACGAAGACTTACTGGGTGCAATTTGGTAACATCATTGGCAGTTTGAACGATGAAGACTCGAGTTCATGCTAGACCAAATAAACTGTTTGGTTGGCACGAGCATCCATGCTATTATATCCTTGATGGCCAGCGTGAAGGTTGTTAAGCACTTGTCGACGGGGTGATTGTATGATGATAATACGATTGTCACGAACGCCCCAGTACTCTGTCACATTTGATTCCAAAGTTGATTTTGCTGATTAAATTTGAGAAGAATTTGCTTTAATGTAAGCAGCTTACTTTCCTTGATTGTTGCAATGTCGGTTGATCATCCCGATGTCATTTTGGTGTGTGACAAGAACATGGTACTGAATGACTGCAGTTCCAATGATGTCCTTTTGAAATGGTTCATTGCGAATAACTAATAGGAGGCACCGATTAGAATGCTTACGCATCAGGCATCTGGCCTACGATAATATTTACCTTGACAATGTTGAATTGGTATCTCACTGTTCGCTCTTTTAGCTTGTAAATTCCTGAATTCGCAATGGTAATCAAGTCCCTATCAAGTATCTTGCATGGTCGAGACTTCAGGAGACAGTTTTCACCTTCAGTCGGAGAGTATTTCAGCTCCTTGATTGCAACCGGAACCTGCAAAATGCCAACCTTCAAAGCAGCATATTGGGGCATTGTCAAGCGAAGACCAATATTTTTGTAAGACGGACAGACACGGGGAAATGAAAGAAGCAGGTAGCCTAGACCTTGTTTTGACTAATCAGGCAGAAGGCAGGTGTGACGTTCTGGATTAAATGCATGGATACCCTCCGAGATGAGAATGTTGATGAGAAGTTCTTTTGAGTTGGAAAAAGGACGGTCTAGGCTATAGTCCCAATAGAAAGTACTGTTTGCTTTCACCAGCTCACGGAAGGGTTCCATGGTCGGTCCAATTGAGTATGCCCATGCAACTTGGTTTACCAGACCGTACGATGCTCAAGGATTGGTTATGTTTTCTGGGACTGGGATGTCACGGGTAGCAGTCAAACTTTTATGTGATGGGGCAATTCCATTTTTGGTAAGTAGAAGTCTTGGAAATTCAGTAATGTCCTGGAGGAATTTGTGCACGTTTTATACAATGCCATGTTCAGAGTTCAGGGTTCAGAGTTCAGAGTGTTAGGAAGCTCCATGCCTGTTATAATGCTTTTTCAATACCATTATCGTGTAGTAAACAATCGTCAACAACTTTAACCTTTCTCGGTAATGAAGCAAGTATTTCATCAAACCTGCGGGTGTATACCTGTAGCGGCCCCATACTGTGATGAATGTGGTAAACGGCTGAAATGATTCGCCTAGTGGTATTGAGTGATACCCATCCACTGCATCAAATACTGTTTTGTTTTTTGTTTAGAAAGTGCGTGCAGGTATGTAATAGGTTTCTCGTGAGCATTGTTTGTTTAGTTTTTGAAAGTCTAAAACACGATGTAGTAACCCATTATTCTTGGCGGTCACAACCATTTTACTGCACCACTAAACTGGTGTTCCAATCGGCACAGGCTCAATTACCTCCCTAGCTGAATCGGTATCAAGAGCTTGTCTCACTTTACCGTTCGATTAATAGGGGACAGGGATCGGCACATGGTGAGCGACAGGTTCAACGTTTGCTTTTAAATGGATATATACCGGCTTTGTGTCCATTGATGGAAATGGTGTAGATTTATTTAACACTGTCTTCTTAAAACTGTCGATTTATTGTTTTAAATTATTTACATTTTATTTAGTCGCTTAGAATGGCAGTACTTTAGGCTTTTCAGGGATGACTGGTGTCTTTAGAGCATGAACTGACTCTCCTTGATTAAAGTCCATTAGATGAGGATAAGAGGGTGGCAATGTGGTCTGCCTCTTTGCAGATGAATAGAGGCTGCCTTGTGGTGACATTGGCTATTGAAAAAATCATTGGTAACCAACCAAAGAAATTGAGAGTGGCACCTCCGGCAACAGTTATTTGCTTTGAGCAGAGAATGAGCGTATCTTTTGTTGATTTGAATCGACTCATGGGGGACGTTCCTGCAAGACAGATGCTAGCACCACTGTCTTGGAATACTTTTGTAATAACTGGTAATGTTTTTTGAAGGCGAAGTAGAGATGGTGACATGGTTATGTTGATCTGCTCTTCAATAGACTGAACACTGATTAGTTGAGCAGAGGTGGATATGACATGAGCTTTGTACTTCTGGAGTTTGTTTCGGCAAACTCCTGAAAAGTGGTTTGGACCTTCGCAGCTGTAGCTGATAGTACCCCAAGCAGGAGAATGAGAAGGCCGATCGTTTGCATGTTTTTGACCGTGTTCGTAGGATCCGCATTCTGGGCATGGTCTGTTGTTGCTATTTTTAGCTAGATTAATCTTTTTGTAACATGACTGCCTTGCTACCATTACCTCTGAAGGAATTTCCAATGTTAATAAAGTGCTGACGTCAGCATATTTCCAATTGAATATGTTACTTACAAACAAAAGAAATATGAAAACTAAGTTCAAAACGTAATAATCTGTAAAATTTATGAAAAATTCTTGAAAATTTGCTTACCCAGTTATAAATGTTCTGACGTCAGCAAAATTCAATAGTTACCATGGTAACAATTATTATTGTAATAAATGCAGAAAAGGTTGAAATACATTCCTACTAGCCTTTTTCCTTAGAGCTTAGCTTGTTTTTCATGATTTCCATAACATCATCGACTCATTTCAGCTTTCTTCCTGAATCCTTCCGTTGGTTAATCGTTCACAAACAGTTTGACGAATTGAGTCGCTACTTGAAACGAGCTGCTTCTATGAACAAAACAAAACTTTCAACTACAACAATTTTGACTTGTGATGACGCGGAACCCTGTGACAACAAGAAGACCGATTTAAACAAGCATAAAATTCCATGGATAGTATGTCTTAAGTACAAGGAAATGAGAAGAAGGACCCTCTCATTGTTTTTCATATGGTAATGTTTGGTTTTTACTTAATACTTTATCATCTGTTATTACACCAAAACCATATAATGATATTTTGCCCATTTGCCAATTTTAAGCATCATAAGTTTGAAACTTTTTTACGGCATGTATAGATTAAGTCAATACAGTGAACTGTCAAGAATCTGTGCAAGCATCGTAAGTTTGAAACTTTTTTACGGCATGTATAGATTAAGTCAATACAGTGAACTGTCAAGAATCTGCGCAAGGGTTTTGAAATCCGGCTTCGCCTGACCATAGGAAAAATTGATTAAAAAAAAAATGCAAGGGTTTCCCCCTATACTAATACGTGTACAGATAAAAAAAACTTGTCACATTTGAATCCTAAACAAAGTTGATGTTTTGTACTAATGGTAAATCAGTTATCGCACAGTTTCTCGTGCAATATGGCATATTTTTCTTGTTTCTTATATTTAGCGCAGTGTTCTTCAAATTTGATTTCATAGCTATCTTTATCCAATCACTTTGTTGTTACAAGTAGCTCCGTTCTTACCTTATTCCGCTCACAGTATTATCCTTGTTATCTAGTTAGCTAACTTTTTATACCTATATGTTGTACTGTAGATAGGGAGATGAACCATTACATATAAATGGAACCCAAATAAATGATTAGTAATAATAAAAATATTCGCCATATTGCACTCGACACTGTGCGATAACTAATACTTGTTTTAACCTATTACATTCTGACGAATTTATTAGAATTCAGTAACACTAACGCCTAACGTCTAACGTCAACTGTAGATCTGGCTAAAAGAGTATGTCTTTCGAAGGTTTATATGGCATCACCAATGTTCACTGTTTTAGACATGTCAGAGTGGTGCTCTTATATTTGTTAAGAACCTTATTCAGATAGACACTTTCGTTACATCTCTTTTTTATTAGGAACGCTATAGCATTAACATACTACACTTTGTCGTTGAATCTGAAGAATATTGCTGCAGATCCATACAAGGCTTACGCAATTGCATCAGCTGTTGATGTAATCCCCCTTCTTTTCTCTGCTCTACTTTGGAATAGGTAAGATGAATCAATTGTTTTTGTTTTGATTATTTTTTCTGAATAAATTAAAAAATTGGCTCAAATGTAGAGTGTTATCATGGTGAGGATAATTGATGGATTTCCGCTAACATGGGAATGGTAACGGCAGCAAATAGACTTGAAGGCTGCAATCTTATTGAGTCACTTCAAATATTTTATAAAATACAAATGAAGTAGGTACGATAAATACGATAAGTCGATAGTTTTTAGGATCAACAAGATTTTCTTTCAGATACCTTTTCGGTTCTTTTTACGCCGGGTCCTTGATGACACTACTTTCCCTGAAAAAGCCAACGTTAGATGTTTGTCTGTGAAAGTTTTACCGTGGATATATCAAAAATAACGCTAATAAGTTATAAGGGGACGGTGTTGACTTTGGGTCGACGAAATTATGGTCAACAAGGTAAAATGACCGTGAACACAATAGGCGGGTTTCCATTGATACGGCAATGATATTAATGTTCTCATTCCTGTGAAATTCCTGTAAAATAAGCGAATATTCTTAGCAATGGTATCTTTGTTTGAATGTCCCATTGCGCAAAATCTTCAAAAAGTATCTGTGGAGGAGTGTTTCCTATAGGAATGGCAAGCAATATCGTCTGCCGCTTCAATAAAAAACACTCCTCCCACTGGGTACTTGGTTTGTCTCTAACGTTTCTTCCTTTTAAGGTTTGGCAAACGAAGACTTCTGTATTGCTACAGTTTTTTTGGTGGCTTGCTGTGTGTTGTTTATAAATTTTATAACCATATTGGTGAGTTTTGCTTTCTTTTCACAAATGTTTGTTATCAGTCATTAATTTACAATAAGCAGAATTTTTTATTCTCCAGATATTCAAAAATATGCAAAAATCATTCTGTCTCAAAAGTTTATGCACTTGCCATATAATTTAAAACTTCTCAGCGCTGTTTTGATGAATTTCAACAAAATTACCCTCGTTCGAAAGATATTTCAGAGTGGAATAATATGCTTTCCTAACAAAAATGAAAAAAAAAATGAGCATTTTTTTCCGAGTAAGCTTCGTAGCTCATTTTCTGGTATGTTAAAACTTCCTCCATCTTTTCTGATTCTGATGAAAAATATTTACAATTCTTTCCAGAGTTTTAAAGTTATGAGGTCTCTTTTTTATCTTCAGTCATTATGATCATTGGTAAATCATTTAGTGGCATTACTGTTGGTATCATCTATTTTTACACCATCGATCTGTTCCCTACAAGTGCAAGGTTTATAAAAATATCTTTACTGATGTTCTAACAACTCACCGTTGCTATTAGCTACGAAGTGGTTACACGCCTTTGTATCTCATGGTGAAAAGCTTGCTATAGATTTAAGCTTAGATAAAACCAACTGTTTTGTGAAGATTTACTTTTAACATGTCCCACCTTATCATTGTGTACATTTAGGAACTTTTCTATGGGAGCTTGTATCACAGTCAGTCGACTTGGAAGCCTTCTGGCACCTCAAGTTGTTCTTCTTGTGAGTGTAACTTTCAATACTTTTTCTCGTCCTCTTTCTTTCTTAAAGGGTTTGCTTTACAGGAGTTTTAAATATGAAGGCCCAAATTATCTTTTATAGGGCATCTACACAACACCAGATTTACCTGTGATTATCAGTGGCGTATTTTGTCTGGTATCTTCAATTCTAATTTTCTTTCTTCCGGAAACAACTGGTGTGTCCCTTCCAGACACTATAGATGATGTGGAAAACTACGGACTTATGAAGAAATCGAAAAAGTTGCTGAAAAACATGGACAATGAGAATAATGAATAAGAAAAAAAAGAGAATCCCAACTTTCACGACTTGAAAGGTCTGTGAAATACACAACTCATTTAAAATTAACATGACAACAGTGTCGTTTTACTTCACTTCAGTTTCTCATGGACCTGTTGGTCCATCCGAAACGGCATCCGATATCCGATATCCGAAATGGCAGAGTGATTTTACTCTTATTGGATTTGATGTATTAACTTCATTTTAATCTGGTCAGTAAAATTTACATAGGGAAAAATGCAAAAAATGTCAAGAAATGCCTAATGTTGCAACACACTCCAAAACGCAGGACTTCTTCGTATATTGTTACCCCTTAAAAAGACCGTGGTCGTTTCACGGTTAGGGTTCAAGTTAGCTTTCGGTTCGTTCTTTCATGGACTGTGACTGGTTATAGAAGAGTTTCTGGAAATGTTGTCTATTCTTTTTCTGATCATTTGTCCCAATTTCATCTGATATCTTCAATTTCATCTGATATCTTCAATTTCATCTGATATCTTCAATTCCAACCAACCAAAGAGGTAACGATGTAAGCAAAATTTAATCCAGACAGCATTATATTTGATTTTCTTGCTATACGAGCGTTATAATCTAGAAATAGACAGGGCTTAAAAAATATTTGATACCAAGAGTGTGTTAAGCTAACAAGATGCGATCATTTAACTTTTTCGTAAAACGTCTCGTCCGAAAGAACGAGGCATTACATAACCATTACCTCGTTAACCCCCGGCAGAAATAACAAGGTTTTCACCGCAAACTAGTGACGATTGCATCTTGTTACATTAACCTACAGGTAACCTTGATGGAAGATCGAGAAATATTTGATTCCAAGAAACAATAATTTATTGACTGACATCTTCCCACAGTCAGAGTTAATGAAAAACAGAATAAAACTAGACTCAAACCTTCGATAAATTCTGGAAATATTAAAGGTTTATCTAAACGTGATTTTTAGAAAATTTTCAAAGAAAAATTCCAAATAACAGAGTAATAGATACAGGTTGGCATTTTGTTTATAGTTTTGTTTATAAGATCATTTGCTATAGGGAACGTGGAGGGTTCTTTATATCATTTTGAAAGACAACTTTCAAAGTGCGTTATAGAAGGCACCATCAAGACTATTGTCAATTGTCCGACAAAATATAAATGATATATGCATGATATGATATACCCTATTACCCCGCATAGGCCTATATCCGAATTTTTTGCGATTTTGAATTTTGCATTTTGAAAAAACGCTCACGTATATAGGAGCATGGGCCTATAAATGTTTTCCCCAAAAATCAGTAATTGGGACAAAAATAAATGAAAGATACAATTTTTTGTCCTATATATAACTTTATATATTAACAATAAAAACACTTTTACAGTTAATCAATTTGAATATCAAAATTTCCGATTCCTCTTCACTTTCGTAGATTCCTTTATCTTCTTCCTCCTTACCTTTTTTCTTGTTCATCTTGTTCATCTTGTTCATCTTGTTCATCTTGTTCATCTTGTTCATCTTGTTCATCTTGTTCTTCTTGTTCATCTTGTTCATCTTGTTCTTCTTGTTCATCTTGTTCTTCTTGTTCTTCGTGTTGGAGGAAAAATAAGAGCTTTTGAATGTGGAAGAAGAGAGAACAAGAGGGGGAATGGTTTAGAGGTCGCATGCAAACACGTTCTCGAAGGAGCAGATACATATCTAAAAAAACAGAATGTATAGTCAAAGATATTTTTGAAAGAGAAAAAGTTATTTGATCAAATGTATCTATTATATCCTCATCCCGAAATGAAAAAGGCTCTTGCTTAAAGGCAGAGTGGGCCTATACCCGGTTGTAAGCCCATGGGCCTTTATACAGGGTCGGATTATATGCAGGGTGATAGGGGACGATGCAATGGGTTCGACCAACCATACTCTCTACAATCCTACATCGCATCTCAACTTCACGAAAACACAAAAAGGGCAGATCGATCGTCTCGCTAGAATAGACCAGAAAGTTATCAATAGAGGTCGAACTGACAACTCCATGTTCAAGTCGATTTAACCTTCCAATGCAGAAGACGGAGAGGGGCGTGTTGTGCAGCAAAGAAATGTTGACTTGGTCAGACAAACTTTTCATAAACTACTTCGAAACCAACAACCACAAAAGAAACACACGAAACACACGAAACACTAACAAGTTACTCAGGTTTCCAAAAATAAGTCTTGAAGTAGTCAGAAATTGGTTCTACTTTATGGGTGCGAATTCCGTTAGTAGAAGTACGCTCCGCCGATGATGATATTTTAGATTTCAAAAAGAAAATGAAAAAATAAATTACAGTGGAATCTGTCTAAAGCGGACACGGTATAAAGCGGACATCTGTTTAAAGCGGACGCAATCTCGTGGAACGGAATGATTTACGGTCAAATTCTTATAAAAAAATCTCTATAAAGCGGACACAAAGTAACACAATATATCTTTCATCAATTTATACATTTTTCAACTTTTTTGTTTACAATTTCAAGTAGGATTATTGTAAAAGACTTTTCATGATAGATATTTGTTCTCTTAGCTGCATTTAAAGTGCCTGTTTTTGTTCCGTTGTTGTTGTTGTTTTATAGCCTGAGAACGAAGTGAACTATACACGAGATAAAAATACAGCTTTTGCTAAATTTGGACCATAAAAATCAGTTTTAGGAAAACTCTCTATAAAGCGGACATCTATCTAAAGCGGACACTTTCTTTCGCACTAATGGTGTCCGCTTTAGACAGATTCCACTGTACTATCATCCTCGTTCGACTGCTAACCCAGTGACCAAAATCTTCAAAAAGTGTCTGTGGGGGAGTGTTTTTTATTGAAACAGCAGGCGATATTGCTTGCTATTTCTATAGAAAACACACTCCACCACAAACACTTTTTGAAGTTTTTGTCCATTGGGAAAAAGTCTATATGTCAATAATATTTGCACTTATAATACGTAAATGAATGTCATTTCTGATCTACTTATTGGATTTTAGGAAACGAGGAATCAAATTAAAGGTATTGCCAAGCACTTTAAAATGGTAAAAAAAATAAAAATTTGCTTAATTTAATTTCGTGAATTTACAATACGACCAAACATTTTGAGCTTTTTACAACAGAGAAACCATGAGAGAAAGTCCAGCCCTCGCCTGACTCGGTGGATATTTTTTGTTTTTCCATTTCTAATTCAAATTTTAGCTATAGCGCCAAATCTTTGCGGTTAGGTAGAGATTTTTCAACAATCGGATTTTTTATGCAAGTCAAAATCCACATATCTTGCTATTTTCTCAACGGCCTCCTCGGCGGAGCGCAAAAGAATATATTTATGGCAGCTATGGCATTCCATAAGTGGCTTCACTATACCGTCTGCTGCAGTAAACAAACATGGCTGAACTGACCACACGACGAGATTACCCTTCGAAAAAAGATTTAGAGGAAGTTAGAAATGTTTTGAAGCCACCTGGTTTACTTTCGAATGTAAGCAAGATTATTATTTTTATTTCGTGCTATCAAACTAAAACTTAAAAATTGTATATATATAATTGTTGAATGTTGATGGTCTCTAACCTATTAAAATTGTTTGTGGTGGGTCATAAATGTTTCTGATCCTAAATAAGTTGTGAAAACATTCATACCCAATAAACAAGAGGAACAAATTCAGATGTGGAAACACAACTGGGTACAAAACAACATGTACATGTCCTACAATTAAAACCATGGGAGAAAACAAACATAGGCAAGAGAGAGTTGAGACCACCATATATAAGGTAGTTTCAACTAAGTTCGACAAATCAACTTTACAATCCAATAAATGAAAAAGGAAACCTAATTTACTTTCAAAAGGGTGTAAGTTATGAAATACAATATCCAAACAACATTAGTAATAAAAAGATAAAGACATTTCTTTTCCTTACGTCTTATATTCTACCATATATTCTTTTTTTGTCAAAACAATTTTCAAAACAATTTAGAGATAAAACACGGAACAGTGGAATAACAAAGTAGATATCTTACAAACCACGCGCTGTAATAATCCCAAAGGAAACACTAGAGGTGATATTTCTTTTCTTTACCGCTAATTACCCTGAAGCTACTCTTAAAATTTTCATAACTATTACATCACGATGCGAATAAACTGTGATAATCAGCTGGTTATTAAGCATGTCAAAAACAAAGTATCGCACCAGAGAAGGGAAAACCTCCCCTATATGGAAATCTGCTTTCAAAACGGGGATTTAAAAGTCCCATGGCCAATCTCTCCGTTCCAGTAGTAAACAAGATATGGCGATGAACAACTTCATTCCGGTCGTGTTTTTTTTGGATTTGTTTAAAGAGGTTTCAGACTCATCTTGATTTTACTCCCAATTATTAAGTGATATTTCAAATTTAGACTATTGGGTCAAAAGTACTTACTGTAAGCTTCCTTTTAAAATGTATTTCTTTTTTTTCGTTGATTAATCGCTTCAATATTAATGTTTGTCTAATATAGAAGCATGTCGAACATAGATGAAATTACTTTATAACAATATTAACCAATTTTTCACAAATCTGTGATATTCTCTGCCCGCACTCAGTTGCAGGTCACTCCCAAAAAACCCTCAATCCATTTATCCTATAATAATTTGTGGTTTCAAGGAATGGTATTGTTTCAGGAGTGAAAGCCACACACCTTTACATAAAATTCCTTATTCACTACTTTGGTGGATTAATTTTCACACTGATCTAATTTTGTACATAACAAATTTTCCGATTTTCCGATTTTTCATTTTTTAACCTCGTTTTAATTTTGTGGCTGAAAGTGAGTTAATTTGTATGTTTCCTATTTTGGGACAAAAAAAGATTATTATATTATATACCAATAATCACAGAGAGTCTCAATTTTCATTTCTCAGGAGCTTTTAATCAGGAGTTTTTCAGTCAGAATAAATTTTGTGTGAGATCTGCGAAAATTATTCCACTTAGTATAGTATAGTCCACTTAGTATAAATAACCTAAATGTATGATAATGTAATTTATCTTTAAAAGTAACGAGGAAAAAAAGGCTGAAAAAAGTCATATCCCTCCCCCCTGTATGAAACTTTCAAATTTCATGATAATACCAAAATAAATCGCTAAAGGAATCTTACAATAACAGGTAATAATGGGTACTCCAATGTTACATAAATTAGGTTCCTAATATAAAATGTAGACATAATAAATAGACGTTATAATATTATGTTCATGCAGAGTCTGCTAAATTGCGTGTTCACATCCTCTACATGCTTGGGGTGCTTTATGTGTCTTATTTAAATTTCTGTTTGCTTCATGTTATAATGAAATATAGAGCTTGGTATCTTGGTTGTATGAGTTTAGTTGGTCTTTTACTGTCTAATTTTTCATTTTTCATTCTAGTGTGACAATCACGGTAAAAACTATATGTGCCATGTTAAATTTTTTTCCCCAATTTATTTAATGTTGGTTTTACGTAGTTTACAAGATATATGATAAATATAAAATGAACTAATCAATACCAACTCGTCAAGCTAAAATTTATCACAAAACCCTACAAAGTTTGCAATTGCATTGCTTGATTAAGTTAATGGATTTAAGACAGAGTTTAAAAGCATCTAATGAAGGTTTAGACTTGACACTATCTGGTAAGGCGTTCCACGAAAGACTTCCTCTAAATAAAAAAGACTGATTGCCAAGCGACTTGAACTTGATGGAGGAAGGGAGAGAAGATTTGAGTTTCGCAGACCGTAACAGATGTTTCTGACCATGAATAGTGTCTTCATAAAAGAGGGATTCAGCCCATGGAGGGTTTTGTATATCTCGCATAAAAGGTAGCGTAAATGGATCTCATGTATACGCTTAAACCCAGACAATTGTAATAGTTCTTCATAGCTTTTAGAGAAATCTTGATAAACCGCTCTAAGTGCGCGCTTATGGATACTGTCAAGTTTACTGCATGAAGATCTGCTACAAAACATCCATATAATAGGTGAATAATTAAATATAGACAAAATAAAGGAGTTAAATAAAAGTTTTAACTGGTCCTCTTGGAGAAAAGATCTAATCCTGTTGAGAGTTTTGATTCTATAACTAGCTTTATGACAGAGTGAGGAAATATGACCAGAAAAAGTTAGTTTGTTATCGATAGAAATACCAAGAAGCTCAACAGTTTCAACAGAGGTAATTAAAACATTATCAGCATATAGACTAACTGGTAAATTGTACTTAGGCTCCCCTAAGACTAACATCTGGAATTTTGACGGATTCGCGGCTAGCTGATTTGCTTTAAACCAGGACAGAACAGCTGAGAGGTCGTATTTTAGATTTGATATAACATCCGCTAGAGAGTTGGCACAAGAATAGACGGTATTATCATCCGCAAAATTACAAATGCCAGTCTTAGTTACAAAAGATAATAGATCATTAATAAAAATATTGAATAATAAGGGCCCGAGTATGGATCCTTGAGGTACCCCTCTCAATATTAGCAGCCAAGAACTGAAAGATGAACCAACTTTGGTTCGTTGAAAACGATTACTCAGGTAGCATTTAGAAAGTTTGAGACTTTGGTGATCAAGTCCATACGCAGCAAGTTTAGCAATCAAAAGCTCATGGTCAATACAATCAAATGCTTTGGACAAATCCATTAAGATTGCTCCAACTTTACCAGACCTGTCCAAACATTTATGCCATTGACCAATCATTTGGAGTAAAGCGTGTTGAGTGTTATGCTTAGATCTGAAGCCGCAGAGCTGCGAATGTAAGATGCCATCAAAGTATTCAGCTAGCTGATTAAAAATAATTCTTTCAAATATTTTAGAAAAAGATGACAAAATACTAATAGGTCTATAATTTTCCTTGAGAAACCTGTCCCCTTTTTTGAAAATTGGAGTAACATCAGCAAGTTTCATGGTTTGAGGAAACTTACCCAAATTTAGAGAGGCATTTAGACATAGAGCAATTGGCTCAGAGATGATATCAGCAACCATACGAAGGACTTTTGAAGGAAAAGGTCCACTTACACTTTTCCTAGGATTAAGATCTCGAATTACCCGATTGACTTGATCTGAGGTCACATTTGAGAAAGAAAAAGATTTCCCTCTATTTGAGCTAACGATGGATTTAATGCTCGGGTGGTTGCGATATTTTCTCACAATCGAATCAATCGAATCAATGCTTGAATTGGTGTCTTGAACTTTATGTGGACAAGGTTCCCAAGGAGTTATATTCAGACTGTCCACTATATTTACAAAAAAAGAATTGAAGATTTTAGAGATATGCTCTTCATCTTTAATAATATCACCGTCGTCACGCAAAAGAATGCTTTCATGAACATGAGAACCTTTGGTGAAGAGGAGTTTAGTCGATTTCCAAAAGTCTTCAGAGGTTCCAAGATTCAGAAATTTGGATTTTTTTGCTTGACGGTTCAAGTGTACAACATAATTACGTTGTTTTTTATGTAGATTAGAAAAATAAACATCACCAGTCTTATTCGCTTTGTTCTTCAAAGAAGAGCGCAACATAATGGCCTTATGTTGGGATTTAGTCAAATGAGGCTTATGGTTTCCCCTGACTGTGCGTTTCTTCTTTGGAGCATGAGCGTCTAAGACAGATTCAAAGATTAAGCTGAAAGAGTCAAAATCCCAGGGTGCACTGTTAGTAAGAGCATTTACAAGGTCATTGCGAAACCTGTCAAGAGAGAAGTTTCGGAAGGTTCGATAATGCACAATCTGTGGAGGTGACTTTTCATACGTCAGCCTAAAGATAGTGTAAATCAGATGATAGTGGTCGCTAATTCCAGTTTCGAAGGAGTTACTTTTCTGAAAGCTGCTATTTTTATTGGTAAGTATAAGATCAATGCATCTACCATCACTAGATTTATAGCATGTTGGTTGTTTTATAAGATTAAATAATTTGAAATTAGACATGAAATCGGAGAGATCAATTTGGACGACTTCTTCATTAAAATCGCCCATTATAATGAGGTTTTCATATTCTTAAGAATAAAATTCAAGAATATTTGTAATCTCATCTAAAAAGTACTTAATCCTCTGTATAGGGTTGCGATAGATTGAGAGCACTAGCCATTTTTGCTTGCGCAAATTTAGCTCAGACACTATACACTGGATGTCATTTTTTACTACAGGACAGTCTAGTTTTCGATAAGGAAGTTTTTCTCTTACAAATAAGAGGAGACCACCACTTTTGTCTGAGACGTCTAGCCGTAAAGGCTGCTTAAACCCATGTACAAAGAACTGTCCGGCAGGGAAAGATGAATCCAGTTTACTCTCGGCAACACAGAAAATATCAACATTTTGCAAAATTGTATCGGAAACAGCATCGAATTTATTTCGAATCGAATTAACATTAAGATATGAGATAACAACACTGTTTCTACAACAGGAAGAAGACTTTAATGATTTCAGAGGGTTAATAGGTTAATAGGTACATTGCTATCACTGTGCAGACACTTGTGTATTTCCAACTCCTTGTAGGCCAGTCAACGAAAATTTAATGAAAATTTAATGACTCAATTGAATGAACTTTGCCAGGTTTTCAATGTCTGTAATACATTTAAAAGTCTAACCTTTTAAGCTCGTTTTGAGCGAAGGAGCAAATATTTTCAACAAAGTTATTGTGACCTTCTGCGAAAGTCTTCTTAACGTTATTTAATCATATTTTTGACATTATTTTGACAGGTTCATCTGGCAATTTCTCCTTAACACAAAACTCTGGTGAAAAGTCTAATTAAAGTGTTTGAAAGAATGAGACATAATCTGACAAAAGCCAAACAAAATTTATAAGGTTTACATCTTAAACTTAAGTGAGGATCAATTGGCTGGATGAACCATATGTTTGTTCTTTTTATGTTGATGACATGATTTATGCCAGTACATTTTAAATAATATTTCATCTTATGTTGAAGTATTAAAAGTATTTCTTATTCATCTTCCACAATTCCCTAAAAAAAATATAACCTTCCACTTTTTTGGAGCCTTCCTGGATCATTGTTCCCATCAGAATGTCCAAGGATAAACAAAACCCATTCAATATTATTGACAAATGAAAATTATTATTTTATTATAATCATCTAACGTTTTTCTTCTCTTTGGAACTCTTGGCATAGTTGAGTAGTCTCTATGGTCTTGCTAGGAAATATCGAAAATAAATAACCATAAGATATACGTATTTGGCCCTTATTACACCTGGTCTTATTGGTGAAAACTTTGGACGCAACTTAGCAGACTCGTTCATGCACTTTGTTCATCATTATGTCTAAATGACACGTCACACAAACATTTTGCCTCGTTTTTATTATCAGCAGATTTGTTTTTTATTGTTTCTGTGCTGCAGTAAGTTTTCTTACATTCATTTCTTGTTGTTTTTTTTTAATTCTAAAAAGTAGTCAAAGAAATAGTTAAAAAAATAATAGATGGGAAAAAAAGACTAGCATAACAAATGATAATAATTTGCATCTTTTACATTCACTTTCCGAATTCAAGAATATTCTTTGGTGTTGACTCTTTCAGCTTTTAAGCTTTTAATCAGTAGCTTCTTACGTCTAATAATTTATATTATTTAAATATAAATTAAAAATATATTATTGTTTAAATGTTTCATCATTATTGTGACAAACTGTAAAAGGTTTTTGCATGTGCATTTATGAATAAAACTTATTACTACCTTAATGAGAGAAACTATTTGCAAATTTTTACAAAATTAAATCCTTCGAAAAATACCTGATTTAAAACCTGTTTAACAAGCAGATTCGTAATAACCACACACACACACACAAACCGTGTGCAAAACATATAAATAGTTTTCTTCTTTGTACAAAATAAATAACAACAATTATTTATAGAAAATTCTTGCAATAATAATCAATCTCTTATACTTATACTCAACCTGTTTAAAAAGGGTAAAAAAAAAGAAATTGGACGAAACGGGATAAAGGACAAAATCAAAACTTATTAATATTTATAAAAGTAAAATTCATGAAAATGAATCCTCACCAAAAATCCTCCCAGAACAATATCTTGAATATATATCAACCCAAAATAACTTGCAAAAATGTCTCTCCTTAAAGTGATAAAGTGATGCATTAAGATCCTTCTATCAATTATAAAATAAATGGTACACAGTTTTTCTTTTTCTTATAGAACTACAACAAATGTGGATTGAAAAAAGTTGACGTAAGTATCAACAGTAATTGCTGAGAGAGAGAGTCCAGTTCTGGAATTGTTTGCTGAAATCATTAGGTTGCTTGCCTCATTGTAAAAAACAACTAAAATTAATTCTTTATAAGCATTTTGCGCACAACATGCAATTTCGTCAGAAGAGCAAATTTATAGTGGAGATGAATTAAAATGATGATTACGATGATTAGATAAAACAAAATATACATAGGCCCTTGAAATCGAGCATCATTCCTTTTGACCTTTCCACAGAAGAAATTACATAAAGAGATGGTCACACTCCATGGTCACACTTCTTTAAAAGTATCTCTAAGTTTGGAAGTTAACATAAAAAATCATCAAGCTGTTCATTCTTCTTTAGAAGTCTTGTGTCGTGAGTTGTGCTGTACAGAAATTATATGTATCAAATCTCTTTTTCAGAGACCTTATATTAGTGCAAAAGATAATCATTCCCTGGGGAAAATGGAACCAATGTATCAGAGCGATTATAATTCTACATCACAGAGTAATCTGGGTGAATCTTACTTCAATACTACAACAAAGGTTAGTTTTATCTTAAACTTCTTTACTGAGGGTAACAAAGAGTCAGCCAGTATCAGTTCAATTGAACATATTTGAGTGAAACGTTTTTTAGCCCAAAAATGCTTGTTAAGCATTATGCTTGAGGCCGAAAGGTATGAATTAGATCAAGCAGAGCGATTGAAAGAAAAGATTAAAAAGGCTTCACTACACTAGCACTCCTCTGACTAACACGTTTTTAATTCCTTTGATTAGTTGAGATGTAAAGATTATAAGGAATTTATCTGGGTAACAACATGTGGACTATAGGTTTTTTTTACAATATGCAAGTTTGTGGCCAAACCTTGGTTATTTTTGTCTGGATTAATAAGTAAATTATTTTCTAATGCTTCCTTCTTTCAAACGAAAATAAGAGACTTTCAACCAAAAAGTTTTACAATCGCATCTTGTTTAGACACAACACTCTGAAATATAACATTAAATGAATGTTTACCATTAAGTCTCAAATTCTTTTGTTACTTCTACCACAATAATGTCTAAAAAGCACACGACTGTAGTCATATCTATCGTATAGAGAATGTTATTATTGCTTTTTCTATGAATTGCTTGATTATCGTTGTCCTTTTAGAGGTCTCCACAATCCACATATGACCGTATCTATCATATGACTGAAGGCTACAATCAGAAATTACATCGGGATGATCGTCACTACGCAAAAGCTCTTGGGTTGAAATTACATGAAGAGGTAGTTATTGATGTTTGCTTCCAATGAGTAGAGGACAAGTTATTAAACCAAGGAATGACAAGGGATAAAATAACCTTTAGCTCCAAGTTATTTTTGCTTTTTGCTTTAGGAAACACAACGTCATGTACCCTGCACATCAAATGCAATATATGGGCGCCCTTTATTACCACAAGTCGATAAAATGGGCCACAAACATGGCCGCATGGACATTTGTCAGGAAGATTTTTATCGAAACTGTGGGGTGATACCAAAATGGATTGAAGAATAGCAACAAAAGATTGAGAATCTGTTTGCTGCCGTTGTTTCTCTGTACCAATGTAAGTGGAAATCCGTTTTCTGTCTTTGGTGATATGTACAGATACATACTATCCAATATGCTAAAGATTGGATGAATCCGAAAAAAGAAAGGATAGTATACCATATACAAAAAGAAGAATATTTTATTAAGTTAATTATTATATGTATTATCATTCCCTGGTCTGGGAAATTTACTTAATTATGCACTCACTTTGATCACATAATAGTAAATAAGTAATTTGCATTGGTTGTTATAAAGTCATGTGATCAAAGTGAGTGCATAATAAAGTGCCCAGACCAGGGGATTTTCTAATGACTATGGTATTATTCGTGAAAGGTGTGTACATTTAAAACAAAAATTTGCTAAAGAGATTTAAGTGGTTTGTCATTGTGAAGGTTTTCAAGTCATTCTTTTTAAACCTAATGTTTTAAATAAAAAAATATTGAAATTCTTTTTATCATGGCTGATAAGTAGGTTATGTTAGAGTTTCTAACACAGGGTCTCGTGTTTCAAATATGGAGGCATAAGGCATGTTGTTTAGCCAAACACACTTGGTATTTAGATATTGTTCCTTAATCAAAAGTGTTTTTATTTACCCCATTGTATTTAATCAAACAAGAAGCTGAGCAGCATGAAACGGGAGAGCGAACAGGGCTATTAATAGAAATGCATATAGGAAGCTGAGTGAGGTTTTAGCATATTTAATAATTTCTGCCAAAAAACAGAATTATTCATTGATGCTTCTCACCAAAATATTTTGATTTAGAATTGACGTTTCGCGGAGGAGAAACACAAGCTAGTTTTTGTACGGGACGCTCTAGCTGTCCCGTAATTAGGAGGTCATCTGAAGTGCTAAACACGTAAAATTGAACCCTGTTATTATTGCTGTGATTTTTCAATTCTTGACGATCCATGTGTAATGTCCACGTGTCTTTACCAAGTGACGATTTTTACCATACACATGTTGGTAACCATTAGAGACGTCCATGTGGTGTTGCGACTCAAGCGAATGAAATTTTATTTAAAATTCGGAGGAAAAATATGAAAAAAATTGTAGAAAATTGTAAACAAAATTATGAAATATCATAAAATAATTTAAAATTTAATTAATATGATTTGAATACAACTTCAATTTTTATTTTAGCATTTTATGAGAGACAGGTATGTCTTTTGTTTAATATGCTACATTTTCAAGTTCGCCGTACATTGCACTTTTGATGTCCGATCGCAATGAGAAAACTGATTTTTTTCAGATTTTTTTCAATCTGTGGATAAACCTCACGGATGGATAGTTGGGAATTGAAAAGTTAATCAACAACAGTAGAGTTAAATTTTACTCGGTTAGCAATTCCAATGACCTCCTCAATTGATACTTCATCATTGGAAAAATGAAGACGGCTAAAATGATTTTATTCATATATATTCATTTTAATTATTTTTATTTATTTTTGTTCATCAAAGATAGAGAAGATTAGATTTTTATTTCGCAAGACATTTGATTAAATACGCTCGTTTAAATATCTAAATAAAAGTACTTAATATCTATTCAAAGAGCTTTTACTACACACTTTTACTAGCACCCAAGCCTCAAATTCGGTAAAAAGATAAGCACCAACCCTAGGCTTAAAATCATACCGAAGATAAGAAATTTTCTCTGTCCCTTTCTCTGCATCAAAGAGACAGGTAATCCTTTTCTCTTAAATTAAGGTATCGTAGTAAGTGGTTTTTAAACTTTTAAGAAAATATAATTTGATTTCATCGAATAAGCTCCAGTTAGCCACCAAAGTACGTTCCAAATGACAAAGAAATAAAAAGCGCATGACTTTGAAAAGTTTATGACTTTAAAAAGTTTATGACTTTGGTCGATTTTTACTGGTCCTTATAGAAAAAAGCTTCCTGTAACAGGTGTAAAAGAAATCTTGAAACGAACGTCTGGCATTCCAAAGTTATGAGAAGAGACATATATAAATCAATCATAGGTCATTACTATTAAAAAGATGCCTGCATGATCTCAATCGACGCCCGTTTTACTCCCTGATACTAAGCATTCATGACCCAGCGTTAAACAAAAAACATGACGTTTTACCCCTGCTTTGATTGCTTGCTTGATAAATATTCCCTTTATACCAAGAGAATATAAATGGATTGATGTTAAATTATTAATATATATAAGGGAGCGTCGTTTGAATTTAAGCATTTTTATCAGCGTATTTCACTCTCCTCTGCGGATGCTATTTCACACTGTTAATGTAGTACCAATGCTTCTGGTTGGAACTCTATTATTTATCTATAAAATTGACTTGCGTTCCAGGGCATGAGAAGCTGTTACGTTTTACAGTGGAATCTCTATAAAACGCAAAAAAGGTGGCCACTTTGTTTGACTGTAAATCCATCCATCTATCCGTATATGGAGTATCCCAGTGGGCTAAAACTGTCTGTGGAGGAGTGTTTTTTATTGAACAGCAGGCGATATTGCTTGCCATATTCCTATAGAAAACACTCCTCCTCATAGACTTTTTGAAGATTTTGTCCACTGGGATGTGTCTGTTATACGGAGTTGAATGCTTTATAAGATTTCCGTTTTATAGAGATTTCACTGTATTTCCTCGCTTTCCCTTTCGTCAGATATTTTGTTAATGTTCATTTTTTTTCTCCACTCCTCAACATTCCAGATTCAGATTTCAACAGATAGAACACCATTATTATCTCGTTCTCTCAAAACCTACCTAAAAAATTCTCCACGAGTGAGCCGTAATACTTTTTTCATGAATATGTATAGAAAACGTTTTGCATGCTTGAAATTAACATTGAATATACACTTCTTATTTTATTCATGACACAGCACATTTATGAATGAAATATTCGTGAATAAACTTTTCAGATTAAATAGTTTGTCACGCGTTCAGAGTAAGTGGTAATAGCGTCAGTACAAGTTTTGCTAGCAAGGCATTTTTTCACCAGGTTAAATCATAGAAATCCGTCATATCTCATCTCAATAATAAAAGACAACTTTCATAATATTGACATCCTTTCGAAGAAACACTTGACTTTATTTCAAAATTGTTGACGTTACTTCAAAAGGTGTTTTTGATATAGCTCGTTAGCGTCAAGTCGTATTATTATATTCGTTGTGTTATGAGCGCTTTTATTACCTTGGTGTGCGTATGTTCGTTGTTTATTGTTGGATCGTTCCTGTTACTCGCACAAGTGATGTCGTTCAGAAGTTGCTTTGAAGGAACTGTACAAGCGCATGAAGATTCCTGCACTGTACCGTCACCATACTAAAATCCGATTTTGAATTGTAAATATATTCTGTTGGATACTTGTTAACAAGTATTGGTTGTCATGACAAAAGGAGGCTCGATAACTCCCTTTTTCTGTACGTTTTCGTTGACAGATCGTTCCAAATACCCAATGTTGGTGGAAGCTATCGAGAACCGCTTATGATACTGCATGGTCACCTTGGTTAACTAACATCTATCTCTTCCTTTTGGTGTAGTACAGACTCACTGTCAAATCCGTTATTTTATAATATTATATAAATATATATATATATGTATTCAACTATAATAGTCTAATATCTTTGTTTATATTTTCTATCATTATAGTAACAATGGTAATGATAGTTGTTTAAATTTGGGGTATGCATTCTTGATTGAGGCCTACATCAGTGTATCACTGCAGTGTTCTCTATGAGCAACTAGCCTTGTTAAAATAAAATAAATCAATAAATCACCTCCAAGCAACCATCATTGGGATTTGGTCCATGAGGTTCCAATGTAATGATTTCATCTGCGGTTTTGTTGCATTCTCTGTGACCAATTGGTATTCTTGTGTAAACTTCTAAAAATTAGAAAAAAAATAATTTTGTTTTCATTTCTACCATCCTCTTAATCCTATTGTTCCATTTTGAATTTACATTTTAAATTTACTTAATAGTTTTATCGTGATTTTTAGGAAAAAGTTGTAAAATATTATAAAATAAAACGAATTTCTATTCCTAATTTTATACATCTACCAATTCCGAACCTGCTTGCTTCTTTCTTCATCGAAAGCCTCTCGAAATCGGTTAAATGAGATGGTGCGACCTGACCCTTATCCTAGGTGCGACCTGACCCTTGTCCTCGCAGTCCCAAACAATATTTGTTACCGTGTGATTTTGAATGCATCCATCACCATAATCTTGATTGAGAAAGATGAATATCTGGATAATGGCATTCCTTCTGTGTTCCACGTTGAACAAGATTGATGTCTCTGACGAACTTGAAAATGACGTAATCTCGCAGAGAACATGCTTGCGGAATGCTGATATAGTGAAAACTCAGCCTTGAACCCATCCGGTTTATTATCATATAGTGAAAACTCAGCCTTAAGCCCAGTCGGTTTATTATCATATTACACAACTGGCCAATTCAGTTTTATTATATTTAAGTAAGAACACACCTTTCCCGAATTTCTGTTTAAACGCCGTGTTTTTGTCTAGTAAGTACACCCGGCCTCGTTTTAGATATCAAAATTGCCTCTAATCATTCTACTGGGAGTTTTAGTAATAGAGATAATTACTAAGTAATAAAGTTAGAACATTATCGAAGCAATATTTCATAAAAACTTGTTTGGGTGTAGTAACTAGGTCAAAACTTGGTGTTTAAACAGAAACTCAGGAAAGGTGTATAGATTGCAACATGCAGAATTTGTTTTCTCGGGAAAAAACGGAAAAAGTAACCAAATCCAGAGAGTAGCGACTAAAACGGGTTTTTTTTTTTTACAGTTTCCCGAGATCAAATTAAACCCAGTTTTTTTCCCATGATAAGGTATGTTCCGCTCAACTCGTCACGTGACTTGTCCCAGGTGCCACATATATCACGATAACCGTGTATCATTCGTCTCTTTGAATATGGACCTCTCTGTAAGTATTTCTAACCAAGAAACGCCCATTTTTATGCGGATATTTTAGGCGGATATTTTTCGTTGATATGTGTACTAAACGTAGGCATTAACTGATTGATATTTTTGTCCGCCCGTTTTCGCTTGGTTTGATTGATGTAAATTAAGAGAGTTTTGATGTTTCGTATCTTTTTCCGTCCGCCTGCACAGTTTTTATGGAATGGATCTTCTGTTTTTATGGTTGACCCAGTCCGACATGTTATGTAAACACTTGTTTGCATACCAAGCCCAGTCCAACATGTAATGTGAACACCGGTTTTCATACCGACCCCAGTCCGACATGTAATATAAACACCGGTTTTCATACCCATATTTGTCTCATTGAAATCTGAATCGCCTGCCTGAAAAAAGATCATTGTCCTAATCATCTATATTCATTAGCATTATAATTTCCCTTAATTTTAAACACCAACCCTTCAGAATTAGTAGCAGAAAGGAAGTGTTTAAGCATTTTGTTATAAACGCCCTTTCATACGGCGGGCGATTATCAAAGAGTTTACTTTATAAACCGTTTATTACAATTTTAAAGATTTTTAGGGCGGTGTTGATTGGAGAAAGGGCGTTTAAAAGAGGTTTTCATTAGAGAAAATTTCGTTTTGTATGTTTTGCATTCAACTACCTTAGCGGCCCTTATTTGGCCGGCCCTAATTATTGGCCGGCCCTTAATTGGCCACGACCAAATTTTGGATTTGGCCAATTAGGGCCGAAATTTGGCCACAAGGATAAGAAATTGGCTACTTTTGATAAAATTTAATTTTATATTCAAGAATCGTTTTAGACTGGAAGCAACAATGCGTTTCAAATTCAAGCAAACATAAGTTTTTCTCGTTGCATAAAAATAGTAAAATTTACACGCTTTAATCGTTTGTTATTCTCAGCTTTAATCAATAATAATAGTGTTCGTAACAGCTTTTTCTTCTGGTTCAGTTTTTGTACTAACTTCGCTATGGTACGCAGTTTTCTCTACTTCAAAGTCAGTCGCTCTTTCATCATCTTCGAGTATGATTTCTTCATCTTCACTCTCGCTTTCTCCATCATCAGTGATATTATCTATTGTAAAAGTGTCTTGCAGGCGAGACAACTGTTTTAGTACAAATGTTTTCATTTTTTCAATAATTTTACCGTTTTTATGCTGGAATGTTAATTTTAGGGGAACTTCCAATCCCCCAGCTGGGATCGGCGAAATCAACGGTTGGGTACTAACTACAAAGCCTTTGACAACACCTCCTTCGTGTAGGAAATAGTACACATAGCGAGATATCTCTCGGGGAATATGCCCTACTGTAACTGGTCCAATTCTATCCATTCTTTTTATTGTTACTCTACAAGCGTACGGGTCCTCAGCCTTTGATGCAGGGTTATTTTCTTGGTATACTTTCTGCTTCATTTTAAAAAGTGGCCAATTTTCACTCGTAGGGTCATTTTGCTGCGGTCCTTAATTGGCCGGCCCTTATTTGGCCGGCCCTAAATTGGCCGGCCTTTATTTGGCCAGCGACGAAAATTTTGGCCATTTAGGGCCGGCCAAATAAGGGCCGCTAAGGTATAAGTAAAAAACTTGAAAAAATTACAAGCAGTGTAAAGGGAGTCTTAAATCAAGGATTTAAAATCCCGATTTTGTTAGTACTATAAATTCACTGTTCGGAAATATTATTTTTTCGTTCTTTTTACTTATTTACCAATTTATTTCTTTTCTAGTAAAATATAATGCACAAAAATAAAAATAATTTTCCTGTCGAAAAAAATCTTCAAGATGACTCAGCAAAAAACGGTTAGTGATCAGTATTTCATTGGATGATTCATCTCTCCCTCCATGGTGGTGATGGAAGATAATATGCTCCACCGTGGAGGTATTAAGAATTGTTAGGTAAGATTTTTTTTCTTGTCTCGCCTTACATTTGCCGATGTTAGATTTTCAATGAAGCTATATCTTGGTTTACACTAAGGTATTAAAGTTCGTCGTATATTCGTCCCCCTTTACTTTTCTTACATGTTGAATTTCATGCAATAAACCCTTCCCGAATTTCTGTTTAAAAACCGTATTATGACCGTATTATCAAGTTTCGCCTCGTTTCTATGCATTCTATTGTTTTACTGATTTCCAACTTTATTACTTACTAATCGTCACTTGTTCTTCCAATTCCCCAGAAAAAGCAGTTCAAAGCAATTATCATATTGAAAACGAGGCGAAGCTTGATGGCTAGGCCATAATATAGCGTTTAAACAGTTTTTCAAAGTGTTTAAACGACTTACTTGAGATCAATTCTCTTACTAGTCTCGTTTCCACACAATCATTAGTATACAGTTGAACCTCAGGTATCCGAACTCTCACTGATTCTCGCTAATTAGTTCGAATAACTGGGGTAAATTATGAAAGTTACTTAAGCGAAGTTGAAGGGACCGAATTCGAAAAACCGGGGAATTTGGATAACCCGGTGTTCGGATAACTGAGGTTCAACTGTATGCATGCACTGTAGTCCTCGGGAGGTTGGGAATTTAGAATTGTTGTTTACTTCGTAATAAAATAGGGTAATTGGTAAATGTTGATTATCTTCTAACATCGAAACGAGGCGAATAAACGAAGTCTGTGTATAAATACGACCACGAGGAAACATTTATTACTATTTTTTTTCAGGTTTCAAATAGAGGTGATATCCTTATCTCTTGCTCGTCTACCGTGATAATGAGAGGTGTTAATGCATGATTTCTGCCAGATGGACGAAAATCGAAATCGAAGAATGGACCTATCCGGGTGGATCCGGCTCAGAATTCCGTATATATGGCGTCGTTCGTTTTTTTGGCCGTTCGTTTTACGCGTTTGAGACCGCCATTGCTTACAGAACACTTTACGGTTGAGTATATTATATATAGAGAGAGAGAAAGCACTCGTTCTTCGCTCGTTCTTTGGTTGGAAAGTCTGTTAATTTTGTTTGGTTAAACGAGGTTAACTTTAATTCGCTTTGCCTTTTGTCTTGCCTTTGCTTTTCAAACTTATTTTACAAAGTTTTAACCCCCGTCAATATAAAGTGCTTTCAAGTTTTCAATCTGATGAATATATACCAACATGTAATTTATAGGTAAGTGTTTGGAATATAACGTTGCTTCTTAATGTTTTGAAACACAAGGTGATCGATTACTGATTTTGTCTGTAAGGTATAACAGGTTGAGGACGGCTTCATGTTGCTGATGTTGTGATGTCGCTCCTTGATGTCCGATAAGTGTTTCGCCCTGGGATTGCCTTAAGGACGGGGTTAATGAATATTTCTTTTCAAAATTTCTGATTTTTCATAGGTAGGTTAAGTAAGCTTGATTTCTAAAATCAAAAATTTTAAGAAATTCCAAATTCTCTGAAAAGTGTTTTTAGCTTTTTAAATTTCATACCACAGCGAGAAAGTAAAACGGAGAGATTTTGTTTGTTATTTTGCTAGAATTCTCATTTAATTCTGGGAACACAATTTGACCAATCAAAATTATTTCGGGTTCCAATTTAGGTGTCCTTCTTAGATTGTCTTAAAGTGGAAATTGTCGGAATTCTGTGAACGTTTTTACGACTAAATTCGCAGGGTTTTTCGATGTATTATAGTTTGGTTTTGCGAAACATTTTGTCTACTCCAATTTTTCTCAAAATCATCTCTTGTTTTTCTTTCTCCTGTTACACATCTGCTAAGGATTTTTAAGTAGACTTGTGTGCTGATAGCTAAATTTCTTCAAAATTAAAAATGTTTACATGTTTTGTTTTAACTTCAAGGTTTTTTCCCAAGAAATTATTGTAAGGGTTTTTAGTCCAGAAGTGAAAACAATTCGTAAACATGAAAATGTCTTCTTATGCTCTCAAATGCGAACGATATTGGAAACAGAGAATGTGGCGAAAAGATCGTCTCTATTATAATGTTGGCTTCTCATTTCGTCATGTCATTCACTCTTTCAACAAAGAAGAGTTTTAATCTGTTTTTCTTTTCATATGCGTTTTTTTGTTTTTGTTTTTTGAGTTCGCATTTTTGAGATGAGAAGACCTGTATATATTAAAATCAGGATTGCAAGAATAAGCAGGAATCAGTTACAGGATACATAGGATATTCGAAATTTCCCCTCAAAAAAAGTGAATCGAGAACGGGTAACCCATGCAGGACAGGATAGAATGTGGGTGCGGCAAAAACGGGCGGTACAGATTCGATAGAGCGCAAACGATCTTTGGATTCTTTGGTAGCCATTACAGCTCACAACTGATCCTCTCAACCGCCCGATTACCTAACGTTGACAAGTCAGAGGTTACTGTTGGGTTTCGTAAATAAAACATTAACGTTGCAGCTAGGTATTTCAATCACTTGCCAGCCGGCCAATGTATATTACAACTTGCTGAAGATGTTTTCATTCGGAACTTTCTGGTGGAAACATCTTCATCAGAGTTGTAATATACATTGGCCGGCCTTAGGTTTATATTATTTTTTTTAAAACATGTGAAAAAAGAATGCGATAAAATTTGAGTAACATTCTCTGCTGTTCTTTCTGCACTGTGGCGCATTCTGTACGATCTAGCTGTTCTCTGTGAATTGAAGGTTTCGAACTGAGATCGGTTAATGAAGGTCGGTTGAAGGTTTCAAACTGAGGTCGGTTAATGGGTCTCTCCTCACTTAATTATTTATATGCATCGACGCTGTATCATGAAGTCTAGTTTCGAATGGGAGTTACAACCAATCCTTGGAGGGAATTTGAGAAGATAGGGCTTGTTACGAAGGCTATTTGCGACAGATTCACGGATCACTACCAAGTACTTACCTTTCCATTTTGATGAAGTTTACGAGAAAGGGGATCGAACCTTGACGTTTGTGAAAGACTATTGATTGACGTAGGTGCTAACTAACTGAATGAGCCACAGAGACATACGTGATGATGTATTGATGTTAATATCATTTCTAAAAGATATAAATATATGATCAAAATGTGACTTGGTCTTGTTATTCCCCTGGTTTCACTTGTTATATATGTAAAGGTTCCTTTTCTTTATGATATGCAAGGGAACGTGAAGGTCAGTTTAAAGTAGTAGAGACACAAATTGTATTGCGAACTGTATGTATTGCGGTGGTTTATGGCGAAGGGAATTTCCATTAATACTGCTCAGATCGTCGTTATAATGTATGTTCTGTAACATTAGTTACGATGACTTGAATCGGTTACGTACCCGGTTAATTCACTACTAATAGATCAGAAGTGGTATCGAACCTTCATCACTACTATAACCTGGCTCGGAAATTGGTCTCAGTAAACACGCATATTATTCACAAATGATTGACAAATAACAATAATGGAAATTTAGAAAGATGGAGGGGTATTTTCATGAAAACACAGTATATTATATTAGACGTCCCGAAACTGTTTCACGATTGATAGCATGAAAACAAGTGAAGTGAATTGTCAGTAACGAGCAGGATTGATGATATGAGATTGTCACTATGGAAGTAAAGGTTTGATAATGATAACCTATTGAAGTTCTTCATACGCCATTCTTTCCTCAGCAAGATCATCTAATAAAAACATTAGCTCATAGTAGTCAAGAAGCTAAAAAGTAATTATGTAATCGCCCTTGGGACAATATTTTATACGATACGCTGTCTGAGAACTTAAAATATTCGCTATATATCACGTTATATCGCAGTGGAAACAACGCTGTCTCGTGATATCTCATGCAAATTATTTCATGATATCTCATGTCACACGCGTATTCAGGGTCAGTCAAAAAAAGTGTAGGAGTCCAACGTTATGATCGTTCTATTCAGTTTTAAGCGTCGATTAGGTTACTTGCACGTTTTTCTTTTCTACTTTAAATGACTAAACTCTCCTCCACAAATTTTGTTTGAGCTCTAGCTACGCCCCTGCATGTCATCTCACAGTGGAAACTAAAAACATTATCGCATAGTAGTCTCCCAGCAGGCACACGATGTCGTTTGAACGTTACATGGACGTCGTTATATGGACATCGTTATATGGACATCGTGATATGGGCATCGTTATATGGACGTCGTCGTTATATAGACGTCGTTATATGAACGTCGTTATATAGACGTCGTTATATGGATGTCGTTATATGGACGTCGTTTTATGGACGTCTTTAAAACAAAGCTGTTCGGACGTTGTTTAAACGTTTATGTGTGGCTGCATCTCCATCTGCTAACTGAAGAACAGTGGAAAACATAAATAATTTACTTGGTAACAAATAAGAATAATATTTCAAACAACAACAAACAAGATTAAGCAGTAAAATGTTATAAAAGAAAAAAAGAATTTTCAAATTCGTATAATAAACTTGTGGTCGGTTCGAACGCATTACTTCATATGTTCCTGATGAATTTTATTTGAAAATGTGATCGTAAACAAAAACGAGATTATAGACAAATACTGGTAATTAATCATGTTTCAAAGATTTTTTTAAAAATGTAGAAAATCTCTTTCTCTCCGTGCTGGTTTTTATTGCATATGAAGTTGTAACTTCTTACAGGTGTAGTGAGAAAGTTTTTCAAAAATATACTTTATTAAAGTTCGACTGTTTTGTAATGATTTTATAGTAATTCAGACTGGCTATTGTAATAACAAGTTTGATTAATCCTTTTTTTTTTAAAAAAGGGGACCTAAATTTGTGACAACTTTTATTATTTTTTATAACCAGAAGGTTTGAGTAAACAATATTAGTGAAATAGGAACTGATTTGTTGAATCTTGATGCACAATTTGTCTGATAAAAATTTTGAATTCCAGTAAAAGTAGAGTAGATTCTCAGTACTGATCAAAGACAATTTCTCCTCACCTTATGATGTTTATGGTGCTAATATAATTGTTCTGGGTTTGTGAGGTTAGAGCAGAGGCGTAGCTAGAGCTCAGTCAAACTTTGTGGAGGAGAATTTAGTCATTTAAATTAGAAAGAGGAAACGTGCAAGTCACCTAATCGACACTTAAAACTGAAAAGAAAGATCAATATATTGGACTTCTCCACAAACTTTGACTGGACCCTGAATACACCTAAAATAAATTACAAATAAGTATCAAAGGGTTGTGTCACCATTGCATGCCTTTCCTCTATGTCGTTCTGGGGTTTCGAGCTATTATCTTTATTCGTTCCGAAATTGTATTGGTTTAACGGATAAAATCTAGGCTTTAAAGTGCGATTATCCTATATATATATGTGACATGAAGGGAAAAAAGAACGTCACTAAAATTTAGCGTAAATATGATCTTATCGCCAAGTGCATAGTTTGACCAGTAGAGTGTGTGTTGGAAAAAAACTATATTTCAATTATTCAGCAAATTTTCATTATGCTTATACCTGAAACAAATTTGTTGTCACGTGAGATGTCAAGAACATTATTTTGTGGTTTGGGTGTATATCCACTAGTGAACAAGGCGGATTTACAAGGGTGAAAACTCGGTTTTGGTCAACGAAATTTGGCCAAAATGTTTTACCCACCCTAGTTTCATTATTCCATGTGACCCCGAACCGCATTCGTGCACGTTATTCAGCAGAATTATATTTTTCTAAACAAAGTACACAGGTTTTAACAGGTTTAACAGGTTTAACAGGTTTAACAGGTTTGACAGGTTTAACAGGTTTGACAGTCTCGGTTCTTATTCATTACATTATTCATTAAATCAATCCCAGTAGGCAAAATCTTCAAAAAGTCTTTGTGGGTGAGTGTTTTTATTGAAACAGCAGGCGATATTGCTTGCCGGTCCTATACAAAACACTCCTCCTTATAGGCTTTTTAAAAATTTTGCCCACTGGGATATGACTTCGTGTATTTTTGGAAGTTTACAGCAATAGGACCACATCTGCAAGGAACAGCAAAATCTTTCACTTTATGTGCCCCGGAGATTGAATTGAGTAACATGATAATTAGAAAACAACATACAGCTTAAAACGTAACGTAACTTCAATATAGATTCCAGCGAACGTTCTAAGTTTGCACAAGAGACAAAAGAATTTCATACAAAATATATTGTAAAGAATATTTCACAGTACTTGTTAATCACTCTTTCCTCTTCTTTTTGATTTATGAGATCTCCGAGATTTCTTTGAGCATTTACACTCCACTTTGCATAATCTCATATTTCAGGATTTATTTAAATTAAACCCTTTATTTGCTTCCCTTCCTTTATCACTCAATTGTTCTTCCAAACAGAAAATCTCTCGTTTCATTTTAGAGAAGCAAAACGTAGATGATTGTTATTTTTAATGGAGTGAACTCTGTTTTGAACTGATGGATTACTTTGTTGTTGTTGTTGTTGTTGTTGTTGTTGTTGTTGGATTGTTATGAGTTTGTTTTACTGACCATTTCTTCTCACTATGTATTCACGATGAAAAGTCTTATAAAAATGTTTGAAAGATCGAGGCATAACCTAACTCTAACCTCACTAACCCAGACAATATTTATCAGGTTTGCACCATAAACTAGTGAGATAGTGAGGAGAAATTGTCAGTTGAACTATATGTAGTGCTTAGAATATCTTATTTGTCACCCAACCTCGTCCCTAGTACTTGTTCTCCTTTCAAGCGAAGTTGTTATCACTGCAAAATAAAGAGAAATGGGAACTAATCTCACATCTCTCCAGGTCTGGGGAGTGCCAGATTCCGCTTACGAAAGCAATACTTGCCCTGAAACATGAAACAACGACATCCTAATGAATACCAGGGTTTCTTTGCAAGTGTTATTGTCCATGTTAATGTCTCCTCAATGGTTTTGTTTTGAATGATATTTTTATTTGTTTTGAATGTTAACTCTCTAGGCATTTCTTCTGTACAGCGTCTCCAACCATTTCTTCCTTACTTTCTTGGTGTTATTTCGTAGGCATTATTTCGTTCCTCTGTTAATATGAAAATCGTTCAAATTTGATAGAAATTCCATTGTTAATAAAGTGCTGAAGTCAATATAATATCATAATAATAAAATAATATAAAAATAAATAAGAAAAAAAATAAGAAACGTGCAAAAAAATAGTTAAGTCAATTCTTGATTTTCAATTATCATATTTTTTTTCGATTTTTAAAGGAAAAATCCAAACAATACAAAGACACAATTTGTCATTTTTTGGCAATTTTCAAAGTACTTTAAAAAGATGGCTCATAGCTATAAACAAATATGTAAAAGTTTTCCATTTCAAGGTATATGATTCTAAAATAGCTGGTCAGTACAATTTTATAACTTTTCATAAGAAGTTAAGAAAACGTGAAATTCTAATGATTTTTTAGAAGAAGAAAAAAATTAAATTTAAAAAAATAAACGGACTTACTGGTAAAAAAAAGCAAAGAATTCGATTTTGAACTCAGATTATATATTTTTTTGATATTTTTTCGACTTTTTTGGGTTAATAAATCTTATTTTTGTGACGAAATTACATTTTAGTCAATTTCTCCTGCGTAAAAAAAAAAAAAAAAATACAAAATCGCTAACAAGGTTTTGGAGAGAAGGTCAATACGCTTCTGCCAGTTACGGAACTGAATTACGGAAAGTCAACGAATTGCTAAAATATATGTGCCAACAGAGAAATATCTGCTTCATCCCCCAGCACAATTTGTTGTTAACAGATACCATACGCCGTTCCGAAATGATATAAACAAATATGGTGGTGGGATTATGTGTCTTATCAACGATGAAATCATGTGTGACAGACTAGAAGTGAAGAAACTTCCGGACGACTTAGAGTTAATGTTCTTCGGGTTGAATCTGCGGAGTGAAAAGTGGCTACTTGTTGGTGTATACCGACCACCAACTCAAAGTCTGAAATACATATTTAAACATATTACAGACACAGTGATAAAAATGAGTTATGCTAACGTTATCGTATTAGGTGATTTTAATCTGGAGCCAGGAAATGCTCATTTTGATTGCTTCAAGACTGACATCCTACCTTCCTTTCTAATATCCAATTGTCAATTACTCAACATTTGGAGATTGGGAAGGAAATGGTAATTAGAATTTTAACTTTATAATTTTATTTTATAATTGTAAATAAAATAAAGAATAAAATAAAGACTATAAATAAATAATACATAACATAAAATAAAGTATAAATTTTATTTTTAAAAAATGGAAATAAAAAAATAATTTTGTATCTAACAAGAAATCCTAAATATTTTTATCATTTTTATTTCTAATAATTATTTTATTATTATACAGGAATATGAAAGTCTGTATTTTTTTTGGGAAAATTATAACAATTTAGGATGTAAATAAAACAATAACAACAACAATAATAATAATAACAACAACAGCAAAAATAACACGATTAGCTTTTGACAGACAAAACCTTCCAGAAACCGCGAAGTCAGGTTCTGTTCAAAACAGTCAAGGTGGTCCTCTTGCAAGACACAACAAGAAGCCAATCTGACGTAAATCTTGTGTCACGCTGCATTACGCCCCTCCTTACCTCAACAACAGCATTGGTATTGGCGAATAATTATATTAATTGTCTTTTTGCTTATTTCTTATACTTTTAGTGTTTTAAAATCGAATAACGTAAAGAAAAAAAGTTGATCAAATTCTCTGCTTACTCAATTTGTCGTAAAATATAAAATCGCTTCAACTTGTCGAAAAATGTTCGAAAAGTGTAGATGCAATGGAGCCTTAAAGAGACACACATGGACGTAGTGACGAAGAAAAGTATGCTTGAAAGGTCCTTAGAGAACGAAAAGGAGACCTCCTGACACTCCATTTATTTACATATCAGTCATTAGTTATATTCCATAGGCAGCCATTCAGTGCAGAAATAATGTCTTTTTAACTGTTTAAAGAACGGCGAATCCAGGGTTTGTCAATTTGTCGTAAAATATATAATTGCTTTTTGTCGAGAAATGTTCAAAAAGTGTAGTTTGTCCTTTCTCGATTTTCTATTATTCTAATCCTTACTTTTTCTTAATTTAAATGGAAGAAATAAAAAAAAATGGTATATTTTCCCATATTACATGGCTCTTCGTCGGATAATAAGACAAAATCAAATCAAATTAAAACAGTGTTAAAAACAAGTTTATAATATATTTCAAGGTTAATTATATATTTAAAAATCCATTAGGTATAATTATAATATAGTTATAATGACAAACAAAATAAATCATGGTGAAGAAATATCAGATACACAACTGTGGATATTCCACCACTTCCCCCACTTCCACATCAACCTGACTGCCATTTTATTGCTATCTAATCTCACATTTCTTCACCTCTGTATAAGAAGAAATGGGTCAGCTGCTCCTTCCAGATCCATTTTTTATTGTTCAATGAAGGATTCCAACTGCTGAAATCAGATCACTGCAACCCTCAGTTCTACTTATAAACAGTTCATTATCTTTAATCTATTTTGTTTGGAAGATTAGATCATATGTTATAAAATTAAGTCTGCCTTCACGGCACTTCACAGTTTTTCACGATTTTCACACAAGTTAAGGTAACCATAACTATTAACAAACATCTAAGGTTCTTCATTTCTAAGTAAAGATGTTTTAAAATAACAAGCCACTACAAATTTATATCGCTCAAAACTCGATAAAATCTACTTTTTCCTTTGTCCAATTACCACTAATAACGATTGAAGTGTAAACAAACTTTACTCAAGTAGTTTGGATCAGAAAGACTTAACGAAAGAGAACGCGATATGTTTAGCCACAGTTAATTCAAATTCTTGTCAACAAACTGAAAAGTATTAATGAACTTCAGTTCTCAATGATTTTATCGCGACTTTAAATCGGATAATAATTGATTTTTTCGCCGTGAAGAGATGATTTTAGGCGGTGTCTGAAAGAGAAGAAAGAGTTTTGCTGGGAGTGTTTTGTTTACATCATGCATAAGTATTGTTAATGAAAAGTTGTTTATTTAGTTTCAGCGTGAATTACTTTGAGCAGGTTCGTACTGCAACTAGTTATTTATCCGGTTCTCTGTTTGTTTGTCCGTTTGTCTGAATTTTGTGTCGTAAAGAAAAATAAAATGAAGACCTTAAATACGAAACATTTGAGTGCGCATGCCTCCTGCTAAACCAAATTTTCTGAAAAATACTCAGCATTAGCTAACTGATTTACATTGAAAATGCATTCTTGCAAAACATTATAGTGCAAAAAATTCCTGAACCCTCTATTAGGCCCGGGTCTCAACCCTTGTAGGCCCGCCCCCAATAAAATATGCTACTCATGCTATGGTAATGAAACTTGGTAGGAATGTAGCTAAACCTTTTCTGCATTTATTCCAATAATAATTGTTACCATAGTTACCATTGAATTTTGCAGACGTCAGCACATTTTTAACTGGGTAAGCAAATTTTTCATAATTTATGAAATGCCTTAAATTTTACAAATTTTACAAATTTTACAATAAATTATTATGATTTGAACTCAGTTTTCTTAAAGAAGTTGGAAATATGCTGACTTCAGCAGCACTTTATTAACAATGGAAATTTTAATAAATTTGAACGATTTTCACATTAACAGAGGAACGAAATAATGCCTACGAAATATATCTAATAATAATGGAGACTAAATACAAATTAGAGTCGAGGTTGAAAAAACTGAAAACTGAAATTGAAATGATTATGTAATCTTAAAAAGTTTTCAAAGCAAGATGAAGATTTCTGACTTTGGGTTATTCTTCTGCTTAAGATAATTCATCTTTTATCATTAACATTTAAAGATATTGTTAACTTATTTCATACTACTTACATCCAAAGTTAATTTCCTTTCGTTTTACGGAAGTGCTTTCAATAGTATTATTATCCATAGTTCTTCTCCCTTATAACGTAAAAGACTTAAATGAAAATTATTTAAATTCTTATATTATAAAAAAACTTAAAACCCTCTGGTCTACGACTACTACTTCTACTCCCGCCGAAATGGCAATTTTTAGCCTGTACTCTAAAGTCTGCGAATCTCACTCACGAAATTATATTAATTGTATTTTTTTTTAAAGAATTTAACTGGCATGTTATCGTATTCACTGGAACAATCATTTCGCGATCCTAGTATTATGTCGAATAAATGTTCTTTATTTTAATCGTTATAATTATCTAAAATCTCAAAACATGTGTTCAGGGGTTTCTTTTTGCATAGTTTGGAGGTATTGATTGCGTAATATTGGTTCAGCTCGTTGAGGTTTTGACGGTTTCGTTTTGGTTGAAGCTTAAGAAGCTTAAGAAGAAGAAGAAGAAGGGGGGAATCCTGTTGTTATGCAGGAAGAATTTTACAGGATCCGTTTGGAAAAACATCAATTTTAAGAAATTTCGAAGGGAGTATTCTGTAAAACTAAATAAATTTATTATATAAAATAAAATGATAAAAATAAATTTATATAAAATAAAATGATAAAAATAAAATGATATATTTATATTTACTTGTTTATTATTTCTTTTCTTTCTTTTTCAATATTTTCTTAAAAATGCACAGACGTTTCTTCAATCTTTCTCTCATATTCACTGCATGGGATCTCATGTAAAATGCATGTATACTTTTGGTTTAAAGCCGCTATGAGACGAATCACGTGCAGCACCAAAATTCCATCGTAGGCGAGGGATAACATTACGGCAGACGGTAAAAAAGGAAACAAACACAACAATCATGTGATTCGTGTCGTAGCGCCTTTAAATCAATACGTTCATGGTATTTGTCAGTTAGAAGCTCACTGTTTTCAGCAACGGATCCAGGGTATGTCGAAAATTGTGGAGGAGAACATTAACATAATTTCTGTTTTCAGTCTGTATCACCAATGGGATTATTTGCACGTTTTCTTTTTATCCTTCAATTCCCTCTACATTCTCCGCCGTTGGTTTAAAATTGTTGCTTAATTCGTTTGTTATAATTTCTAATAATAATTTACATTTATGTTCAGGCAATACCTCTTTTAAAGGTCCTGTTTACACGGTGAACTATTTCATATACTATCCTCAAAAATTACTTTAAATAGATTAGTTTACGGGATTTGACCTAAATTATTCATAATCAATTGACTTCCATGGAGAAAAAAAATCAGTTTCTGTAATGAAAAAGTTTTGAGCATAATTTATCTAATAGTTTACTAGTTTTGAAGGGCAGAAAAGGAACGTTTGTAAATCTTTTGATAGCATACAGACATAACAATTCATTTGCTTTCTAGTGTGAACCATTATCCTAATCACTTAGTGAAGAGAATTTCGGTGGGTAACAGTATTTCTACGGTAGCAGATGGCGAATAACACGACCAATCTTTACGAAGACGATTTTGTCGTCATCCGGCATATTTGTCAATATCTTGTGTTGACATCCAGTGTTATTGGTAACACCATTCTAATCGTTATTCTCATAAAGCTTCGCAGTTTGAAGAAGTTTGTTGATAAATTGATTTTGAACTTGGCATTATGCAATCTAATGCTGGTATTAGTTTCAATACCGACAGATCTGATTATGGACGGATCAGGCGACGCTTATCCTTTCGGCTATGTCGGTTGTAAGTTCATCGATCCGTTATCGACGTATGCCGTAAATACTGGAACTTTCACCCTGCTTGTGATAGCATTTGAACGTTGGAAGGTTGTCTCAAATCCATTCTCAAATCCAGCATCAAAGAAAAAGGTTGTGTTGGTAATGTTTTCCTTGCATATTTCTGGTGTAGTCAGTGTTCTTCCCTATGTCATTGTATTAAGCTATGTTGTGAGAGATATACCTACATGTACGGAAACATGGAGCATTACGTCAAGACGAATCTACACGGTAGTATTATTCGTTTTGCAGTACGGTTTGCCGGTACCACTCATGTTGGTATTTTATGGAAGGGCGTGGAATGAGATTCAACACTCCGATGAGAGTGTTTTCCAATCCTTAACTAAAACCCCATCACAGAACTACATTTATTCAATTGCTGAATCAATCAACACCAAGGTGAAGAGCGCAAAAGCCAGTCCAGCGGAATCTCTTTTAAGGAGAGCTCATCATGACAACAAACGTTATCTCTTTTTTAAAAAGCAGCACAAAAGCCTTGACTTGTTGACGTCATCCACTAGCTTCTCTGTCAGCGACGACCGTAAAACATTTGTCAGTAATCCCAATGGCGAATCATGTAAAGATATTTTTATCAAACAGACTGAAATCCCTGCGAAGAGAAAAGTAAGTTTCGGGAGAGCAAGTTATCGAATATCCGCTTCCATGGACTCCATTTTGTCATCTGGTCGATGGAAATCAACTCGATCCGAAAAAAATCAACAAAACCCTAACGACAGATGCCGTACGTCAATCATGCATTACATATCACCGTCGGCAGCAAGGAACATGGCCAGGGAGTGCAGTCAAAACAACGCTGTTCGATGTCGCTTAAATCAAAGTCGTGAATTGTTGAAAATGTTCACGGTAGTGGTATTGGTTTTTGTTGTTTTTATGCTACCCAATCAAATTCTCTGGTTGATGATTGATTTTGGAAGTGACGGGGATGAGTACTTTAATCCGTTGGTGCGCGATATTGTTCACATCTTAACATACGCAAATTGTGTTTTAAACCCAGTAATTTACGGAAGACTTAACAAAAATTTCCGGAAAGACTTTAAAAAATTATTTACTGCAATGACATTCTCGAAAGGCAGACAACTGAAACGAACCAATTGAGTTTTGGCGAAAATAGCACGCCATTTCTTTGTTTTTCTGGTCGCCCCAAGCAATGTTTTCTCTATTGGTGGAAAATGGCTGTCTATCAAATAAAAGGAATAGCCACATACTTCGTTTTTATTTGCAATGATTTCTGGTGATACTAAAACGAACCAAAATATAAATAACATCACATCAAAAGCGTCTTGCCATTTCATATGATTCCTAGGCGTGAAATTCCCAAGGGAACTTTCTCCTCCTACTGCTTCTTCTAGAGTCTTTTTACGGGAAAAAACAGCAAATAGTGGAGAGGAGAAGAGTAAGGTCATCAGGAGTAGAAAAGAAAAACGTGCAAATAACCTTTTAAGAGAAAATTCATGACACTGTACTCCTCCACTTTTTTGCCCTAACCCTAGATCTGCCGCTGCTGGGGTTGAATCAAACATCACCATGGAAAAGAACATTAGGAGATGATGTTCCTTTTTCTCGTTGATTAGACATCCTCATTGATCAACTATCAGCCCTTTTACGCCGCCCCTTAATGGCATTAATTTCAATGAAGCTGCGTTTTTTTGTCTGGAAGAGTTTGACCGTGGACTTTTCATAAATAACGTCAACATAAAAAAGACCAGCGTAAAAAAGTCCGGTGTTACGGCCGGTGTTAAAATACGGCCGGTGTAAAAATAGGGGATTAACTTTTAAAGTATATATTGATCTGTTCTGCTGCTATATTAACCTTACGACTTAACGCCTTCCAATTGGCTGCAATGTGACCGGCTTCGAAATCGGACGCGACGCGTCAATTTGTAACCCTATCGTAGCATATTTTTTTTTCTTCTTTAAGGCTTTCATTGAAAACGGGAAAATTGAGAACATGTCAGTTTTCATATTGTTCGTAAGTCTTGTTTAATCTTATTCATTTTGCTTTTGTAGAAGCTTTTTAGCAGATTCGCCCTTCTCTCTTCTCTTGCCCAGACATACAAAGAAAACTTTTAGTTTCTATCTTCTAGCCTTCAATTTATTGAGGATACAAAAAAACAAAACAATACATGAAAAAAATTTACATTATTTCAAGCATAAATTAACATAAATTAAAAGATGGCCCCGTTTAAGTAAATAAAAAAAAATTCTTTGACACCATCTTTGATAATGCATGAAATATTAAAAGCAAACCCTTGGATGAGTAATAAATGTATCAATATGGCGGCATCATTGTAAAGCGCAATCTTTCCTTCAATCGTAAGTCATGTGACACGTGTCATATAAATTCGGTGGAATATATTAGAAGTTAGTCAAGTGTGTGCATAGCTTTACACAAACGTTATCCCCGGTCTACAATTTATGAATATCAAATTTGATTTTTAGAACGAAACAATAAATATGAAAAATCCCATACATGTTATTAATGGCGTAAAAAAAGATATTAGAAAGAGTATTAACACTTAGTTATATTATTTCTCTAACGCCCGTGTCATCAAGCAGGCGAAGACCGTCAAAACCATCTTCGGTTTCACTTCCACCAAATCTTCGGGAAGCCCGTACGTTCGGGCGCCAATTTTACGGCTCATTGAAATGGCGTATTGAGCATTCAATTCCTTATCCTGAAACGAAAATGGTTTCCCATATCAAATCAGGGGCGTAAAAAGCACTTCATACTGACGGCCTTATACGTAGGCCCTTAATGGCGTTAATTTTCATGACTTGGCGTTAGATGTTTGGACTTCAAAATTTACGCCAATAAAGACCGGCGTAAATAGGGCGTATACACATAGTTTCATACCAGCATTTATTAGTTAAGAATATATTTTACCTCATTTGTTTGACCGGCAGTGACGAGAGAGTAGTCGATACTTCCTGGTCTGATGGCGTCAACTAAATCAATGACAGCATGTGACGTGGAAATAGACGAATCTTTAAAGTTTTTTATGCGACTCGTCTTTTGGGCACTGGATAACTAAACAGAGAAATAAGAAGGTGGTTATGATGGAGTGTTAGGTTCCCATACACATTTTTAGACTTGACATAACGAAAAGTCACCTTGTTATTAACCCAATCGATAATTTCGCCATCTTTAATCAGAGCACCATCATTTTGTGTAAGTTTTCCAAGTAATTCCATTGTATAGTGACGTAACATTTGCCAAACCAAAGCTAAAAATGTAAGCAAAATTTAACAAAAAAATTATGACGATTTGAATTTGCAGTAAAAAAAATTCACGAGAAACCACTTAAAAAGTTACGAATTTATTTATTTATTTAAAACATATTTATACAGGGTGACCTCTTCAACTTATAAAATAAATTGCTTTCAACGAGGGCCCTGTACTGATTGAATAAAAATAAATAAAATAATAATACAAAATAAAGCAAAAATTATTAGTCATTAAAATCAGTAAAAAATGCATATAAAACAATAAAATCTAGTGTGTAATGCGAATTGAGTGGTCGAGAAAAAACACTATAGGGTTAAAATGGTAAAAATGGTATACAATGGTTCTAGAAAATTTAGTGATTTAGTAATACGACTCTATAGTAATGATAGAGCGAGTAAGGAAAATACTGAACGAAAGGAAAAATGTATAAAACATAATAAAAATAAAAATCTAAATCAAAACCTAAGGATAAAAAACATTTAACTAAAACTTTAAATTTTTCAAAATCTTTCGTTTTCCTGATTTCAATATTTAAATCATTATAATATTTTTGCACCAGTGATTTGGAACGAACCTCTGCAGTACTCCTTTTTGATTTTCGGAATTTTTAGTAAACAGTTTCTGTTTCTTGTATTTGCTCCGCTCAGTTGGATGAAGTAATTTTGAAAGCTCTCGTCGGCATTATTATCAATGATTTTGCGAACAAAAAAAACAAAAAAAAGCGAAAAAAATGCCAGTAAAATTGTAAAACGCAGGAGGTTCGTAAGAAATGCGGAAAGTTCGTCTGAAACGCGAGTGGTTTGTTTAAATCGCGGGTAGTAAATACAGATGACAACAAACCTAAAACAAGTGTATGTGTTCCGTTATAGATATCTTCACCACCGATACCAACCAACGAATAATTATTGTTTTTGCCAAGTTCAACAGCATAGTTGCAATTCTCGATTTTCTTCATGTTACCACCACCAGCTAATTTGAAGGGTGGACGATTCACTTTGTCGAAATTCACTGTACCTTTCTTTATGTCCTCAAATAACTAAAAATTTAAGTCCAAATAACTCCAGCATTACAGTGTATACATCTACCCATTTCTAACCAGCTAAACTTCTTGGTTAAAAGCTTCTTAAATTCGTCTGAAAGAACGAGACATACCTGAATCTAACGCTCACTTACCCAGATTTAACAAGGTTTACATCATGAACTTAGCTTTTAACCCAGTGAACAAAGTCTTCTAAAAGGTCTCTGTGGAGGAGTGTTTCCTATAGGAATGGCAAGCAATATTGCCTGTTTCAATAAAAAAACACTCCTACACAGAGACTTTTTGAAGATTTTGGCCACTGGGTAGAAACTGTATGTTAACATGCTCATAAAGATACGCACTAAACCTTTCGGACACTTATGGTAACAGAGCATTCATTTGAAGTTCGAACCCTTATAATTCCAACTCCTTCTTTATTCGATTTGAAAGACTGTCCCTTCACTTATAATTTCTATGGAAATGAACCTCTGTATTTCAAACACTCTATGCATCCAACTATTTTGTATGGTCTCTTTTGGATGTTCGAGTTACTAAAAGGTCTAATTATATACAAAATACAAATCATCGTTTTAACCACAAACAAAACAGACAAAGAAATGATTTGTATTAAAAGAACACAAAAAGAAATGATTTGTATTAAAAAACATGTGGTTGCTCATACCTGAAACAGGACCATACCATTCGTCAAGTCATGATACAGATGATAAACAAATGGGTTGACACCTAAACTGTTCATCCAGTTACGATAAGCTACAAATAAAAAAGAAAGAGTTTGCTGAAAAAGCATTCATAAAACACCACCAATAGCTGTCCAGTGGAAGATGTTGCCCTTCCCTTGCCTAAGCAGGAGCCTTACTGATAAAACCATTCTATCAAAAATTGATGAGACTATCCTCAGTAAACATTAAAATAAAGTAACAATGACAAGAACAAAAAAATGATATACTTTTCTCTTCTCGAGATTCTTCGTAATCTTCATATTCAACATCTTCTGCAATGTCAGCCTCATCCAGAGCAGGGAAATTGTTAAATAGATTAGCAACAAAAGCCAAATTCAGTTTCTGGTTGCCACTGCATATGTCCTATTGAAGTGTCAAAATATTGACATCAGAATTTTATAGTCCTTTTGAAGTGTTTTATCAAGAATACTTGACTTGTTTTGATGTATAACTACAGATAAGAGACTTTATAACTTATAATAAAAGTGACTGTTTTGACGGTCCATTTAGGAATAAATCGACAGATGTCACTCCGAATGGAAAGAATGCAGGGAATGGAGTTTTTTATGGAGTCAGTCGTGAAAATAGCGACAGGCCATGTGACCCAATTAACCAATCCCAATTATTCATTGAAGAAGACTCTAACATCACAGTGATAATTTAGGATTTTAAGACCATGTATTAGTTATCATAACTCACACGAGCTGTTACAAACTTCTTGCAGTTAATTTTATCAGCATTTTTCAAAACCATTTCAGCACGTTTTTGATGATCTCCAACCTAACATTAAAAAAAGACTTCTCAAATAAAAGATGCAGCATCTACTAGTAAATATTGACCAAAGCAATTTCGGTCTTGCATGAGAAAATCTGACTGGTAACCATACTTACATAAAACTTACATACAAGCCTATAGACATGTGGAGTTTACAAAATACTGATCTACAGTTGGAACCTGTATAATTTGACCTCTAACTAATTTGAACTAAATTGAATGGCACCTTGTTCGAATTACAGAGAGTCAACTGCATTAGACACAAAGAGGATATGGAAGGCAAGATACAAAACTTACAGATAATATCCTTTCAGGTCGATCAACTTGAAATTCTTGAGGTGAAATTTGATTGAGGAGTATAGCATATGCTTCAGAATCCTAAACAATGAGTAGACAATTGTCATGAAATTTTAATTTCAAAGGAAAAGCTAAAAACAAAAAGAGAAAAAACAACACCTTCCCATCTGCCAAAATCTTCAAAAAGTCTCTATGGAGGAGTGTTTTTCATTGAACAGCACACACAATTGCTTGTCATTCATATAGAAAACACTCCTCCTCATAGCCTTTTTGAAGATTTTGCCCATTCGCATTAGCGTTAAGCAAATCATAAACATAGTCAAATCTAAACCATACCTTTATGTCACCTGAAAAATTGTTGATTCTCTTGTGTGATCCAGCTTTTCGCAAGTGGTAATTTACCCATCTGAGCAGCAGTTCCTCTGGGGAGAGTTTCAGTAAATCCTCTATGGTTTCTCCTTCTTCCAGCAATGCAGCAATATTTGGGTTAGCTTGCAGAGTAATGTTTGCAAATAATCCAATCTAAAGTATTATTAATAAACTTTCAGATTTCTTAATTTGTGAAATGCAACTAACTTTTAGCAACAATTTTTATAGAAATATTTAGTTGACAAAGAAAAAATTATTAGTTATGGATTTATCAAATAATAATTTAATCAAGCTACGATTTTTTTCCATCCACTCACCCTAATAATTTGCCATAAAAGACCCAACATTAAGTGAGGTTTTCCTTTAACTATATCTTCAGCATGAACATTTACTACAGTGCAACCAATCGAGCTTGCTGAATTAATCACAAGGATGTTGTTCTCTTGAATCAAGAATGCATTCAATCTACCTTTGTTAATCGCACGTTCGTCTATCGTTTTTGGCGCCGATAAATTGATCATTTTACTACAGATCGGAAAACAAATTATATACTTCAAACCATTAAGCTTTGTATAAAAATTAAAATAGAATACAAACAAACTGGAACCAACATTGGAGTGGAAATCATGCAATAAAACCCAAAAATATTCAGTAACAGTCAGTGCAACAAAAAATAAAACGTCAACACTACAATGCAACAGAACTTCAAGGTGAAAAGAAAATATTTTACCAAAACAAAATGCCATCCTTCATTTTCTCAAACAAGTCATCACCAGAAATTGGTAAATATTGTTTGCAATCTGGATCATCTTTTAATTGAGAATTTATCCAATCACGGAATGCAACCTGTTCCTGATGCGATGATGTATGAGTGGTGCCCTCTGCAGATGCCTCTGTTGTACCACCTTGTACCTTAATACCTTCCCGACGTGACACTAAAGATGTCCATTGCCCAAAAACACCTTTAGACGTTACTTGACAATACATCTGAAATATAAAACACCAATTATATTGACAATTGCATTTATAACAGTTCTATGGATTTCATTTATTTTCGTCTGTAATAGTATCTAAAAACATGATTTGCACTGACCTCCAAAAATTCATTAAATTCGATGGTTCCATTTTTATCTTTGTCTACTTGCTCTATCATCTCACGAAGCCTATATCCAGGAACATTTTCTCCGAGTGCTGAAAAAACATTTCCAAGTTCTTTTGACGTGATATGTCCATCACCATTCGCATCATACTAAAAAACAAAAGTTGCAAAAAATACTTGCAAACACCTTGTCGCCAAACCGAGAAAATATTATGATAAACAATTGCATGAAATAAATGAAAATTTAAGGCCCTTCCACGCAGAAGGATTTCATTTAAAACCTTAGACCTTGCATAACCATGGAAAGTATAATAACCTTTAAATATATTTTAAAATAAAATAGACATTGCTGGAAATACTGTAGCTTGCATTTGAAGAGATTTTCATTTCAATGGCAAATCAAATAGCACAAGCAAAGAAAAAAGTGAACGAATTCCATCAGGGTATGAATTAGCAGTTCGCACATCGCAAAATTGGAGGTGTTTCTAAGTTTCTAAGAAACTTGTTTATTTACCTAAACAAGAAATATGCGAAGTTATGATCAACAAAAAAGATGACAACTTTGTGCAATAAATAAAGGATCTTAAAGGATCATGTCACGATTTTAACCAGGGATAGACACAATAACAAACCTTTTACACTTTGAATATATTAAAAACATCCACATTTCATACTAGGTTTGGACAGAAAAAGAACAAAGGAAAATACACAGAGATGATTGTAATGAATTTCTTTGCAATGCAGAAATCCAAAATTAATGGATAAATATTACACAATAATTCATGACTGATCAGGCTTTTTTCACAACTGGCATGTAATTAAGTTTCGCTTAACACATCAAATTTCCCCGTCCGAAATTGACAAGCAGCACCTTTCCGAAACATTCATAACCATTTAAATAAACTGTCATGTATATATGGGAAACTTCTCTTATTGTTCCTGATCAATTTTTTTGGCCTTATTAATTTATTTATATAATTAACAGTAGACTGTAAAGTTTATATATTTACCAAAACAATTAGTATATGATTGTGATCTGTTGATCTGTTATATATGGTAGTGTAACCTTCTAATCAAGAGATTTAAATATTAGTTAATAATATAAGAAGATTTTGTTTGTTTTTATGGAAACAAAACCAAAACAATCCATCAATCTGTTATTTCACACATCAAAGCTGCTGATAATAAGTGTCAAATCTTTCCTGTTTCACAATAATTTCATTGAATGACACTTGGTTTTAAAGACCAAAGCAAAAAAGTATAATCTTGTTAAAAAATACAAAGGCCTCCAAAAATTTCAAAATATTACAATTAACGCTCCCATATAATGGGGTGGAAATTACAAGAAAATATACAAAAAATTTCTAAAAAAAAATAGTATTTTTAATATTGTATAACGCTTATAGACACTTTTTAACATCAGTGAGGCATTATTATTTGCAGCACATATATATGCCATTATAACATTACCATAGCTACAACAATAAAAATTCAAATTCAAAAAGAAAACTCCTTGAAATACATTTTAGCTACCATATTTATAGCTAGCTATGTAATAATACTGAAAACTAAACTATATAGCTACCTATTAAACTAAAAATTCAATTTCATACTAAAAGCAAAATCCATTTTTTCTCCATAATTGTGTCCAAAACACCTCAACTGAGAAAAGACATAAAAATGTCAGTGTTGTTATAGCTAAAGAGAATGAACTTGAACCATGAAATGAACGTGAGCCTGTTGAGGAGAGATGTGTTATTTAGTTCGGGAAGGAACTTCCCACCGTGCAAAACATAGCTGTGTATATATAAATGTAAAAAATGGCTAATATTTTCTGTCTGAATACTGCATGATACTCATCAAAAAACAATATATATAAACAATGGAAAAATAAATGTGACAACACGGTAATATTATCAAACGTTGTTTACCTCGCTGAACATTTCTTTTATCTCTGTTACGGTATCTTCAGGGAGTTGTTGGCTTGCCATTTTGAAAAACTAAATCTAGATATAATGCTTATAAAAATATGTCGCGATTTGTACAAATTTTCTCAGTTTTATTTATTGAAATTTCTTGATATTTATTAAAAACAAAATTTTGTCGAATCACTTTAGTTTTTATACGGATGTTAACCCTCCTTTTTAAACAATTCTTTAAAATAATAGTGCCATATTTGGGAATTAATTACAAAAAAGACTTTACCACAGTGTTCTTTTAAGTTATATCAAAGATGCAGGTGAAAGCAAATCGTATGATATGTTTTTTTAACTTTTTAGCAACACCTGAATTAGTCATGATGCAGAAATGGCTAAAAAGTTCTGAACCAAGATAAATAAGAAAGCTTTTTTCTATCAAAAGAATAATTGATGCAAACATATCTCTACGAAGGAGGATAATTACTATACCTCATTTTGACAGCGAAGATGACATATTCGATTCAATTTTTAAACAATGACGTAAGGAGGTTGCAAACTTTGTTTACATACCCTTTGGTTCGTATCGTGTTTGTTTTTAAAACTTTCTGTATCAATTACGAAAGTGAAATTAAGATACTATCATTATCACTCCAAAGATGGAATAGAAGCACGTAATATGATCCTCTTCTAATCTAATATTACTTCATATATCAGCACTTTTTAAAAACTAACAGCGGCTATTAATAATATATAGCCACTGTATTTTTAAAAGAAAAGTATTATTCTATTAAAAATGTCATAAATACCTGAAAATAGGGGCAGGGAGGGTTTTTATTTCACCCACTCTCACACACCGGTTGCAAAATAGTTTTGTTTAAGCAACTTCGTAGATTAGGTTTTTTTTATCATAAACAAATTTTAATTTTTAGGTTCTTTTATGTGGTCAGTTTTCTATGCTGCATTGTAAAACCTGAATTACCAAATATATTAGTAGTAGTAATAGTAGTAGTGTCTGAACTGAAATAAAAAGCGTGAAATAGAAATATAGTCTAATATGGTCTAATATGGTGGATATAAATATAATATGATATGATGGATAAAACTTTGCACTGATGGAACTCATGCATGTTACCCAACATTCTTTTTTTATATTATAAGAAACTAACGAAGGGGTAGCCCTGATATTTAAAATATTTCTTTGAAACATTACTGAATTCTTCAAATGGAACAAAAAACCCGCAAAATTAAACATCTATATTAAAAGACTAAATTTCATTTCAATTTTGATGCATGATGGCCAAGGCAGCATTCTCAGCAGCACATGAGCGCAATTTGAACATTATATGGACGTCTTATGGGCGTCTGTTTATATGGATGTTGTTCGAACGTTAGAATAACGTTGTTTTATGATGAGGGAGAAAAAGAAGACAAAGGCAAAGAGACAAATCCAGAATAAAAAAATGTGTTTAAAAAAGTGTAAGAGAAACTGTTTACATCTGACAGTTGTTCTTAAAAAAAGATTCTATTTTTATTTTTGTTTTTTTGTTTGTGTTATATTTGTGAATATTGAATTGTTTGTGTTGTGTCAGCAACAGAAACATGTTCACACTTGTGTGCTGTTGTTTTTTTATATCATTATCTGAATGAGGAGGAGTTTGTTCTCAAATACACAAACCGTATAAGAGAGCATTTTATCTTTATACCTTATATGGTTTCTATCTATCTCTGTGTCTATCTCTGTGTCTATCTCTCTTGTTTTCTCTTCGCATACTAGGTACAAGTCCAGTCTTGCATACAACTAACCTATATCATTAGAATTTTATTTCGACAAAAGTGTTGGGAGTAAAAAGTTTGGAGCCAGCAGAGGAGACTGGGTAATAGCGGAATCCAATGCAACCAGGCGAAAAGGAAAGGCGCGTTAGGCGAAAAATGATAGGAGATACAGTGCATCGTGGGATTTTTTTTCAATCTTCAGTGTTGATTAGGTTACTGGAACGTTTTTCTTTTCTACTTTCAATAATTTTCAAAACAAATTTTGCCAAAGCTATAGATCCGCCTTCTGTTATGAAAAAGAAGCAAAATTTTGGAAAATATTTACAGTTTTGGCAGAAAGAACATTAATTATAAAACAATCTCATCCCTTTTGGTTTGTTTTACTAACATACTTTTTAACTTTTTAACAGTGCGGGTTTATCTGTCAATTTGAAACCATCCTGGAAGGAGCGTTTGAAAGAAACGAGAGATTCCGAAAGCAGCGTTTGAAAGAGCGAGAGGCATTAAAAACAAAAGTCCACATTAAATATGAAACTCAAAGTTCGAAGGAAAAGTTATCATTAAATATTATACCCTCTGAAATTATTTTTAGGCCACATGATCCATAAAAAAGCTCTACATTTTCTTGCGTGTTTTCGCGTTTTAAAAGACCCTGAAATTTTAAGCAAAAACGATCCCACGGTTTTACTCTGCAGTTATCGAGTAAAAGGTATTTAATGGTCTTAAGTTAACGTGTTTATCGTGCCCTTTCGATTTTCATCGTTTTAAAATCGATTTTGATACATAATTATCTTTCACAGCGTCTACTAAACGCAATTTGAATTCTCTGAATAAAACAATTATTGTTATGCAAATTATTGTGGATGTCAATACTGATAGCTTCTTTAGGTCGCTTATCTGAATTCTCCTCCAGATGTGTCAAATCTCCCTAAAGGTAGAAGTCATTTCACACACAAAAGAAAATCCATGTTATGATTTAGTAGTAAGGGAGGAGACCATTCAACAACAACATGTGAATTTAACAGATTGATGCAAAACTAAACAAACACCTTACGTCAGAGAAAATATTTTTGCATTCCGTCATAATATCTTGACGTAAAGTGTTGCCATTTTGAAGTCGATAGCCGCTCTGTAACATACTTTCTTTTCTCGGCTGACACGTTTACCGTCGTTTTGCCAAATCCTTTGTTCGACGGCTGATTGGTCCAACAAAATGTAAATCAAAAATTTCCCAACGTTTCAGCTCTTACACACTTTTATATTTCAAATTAGTTTTCCGTTATTCTTGATACATAATAACGCTATGCCTTCTTAAGATTGCTGTGTTTTTATGCCACTTCTTTTGTGCTTCGTTCTTCTGATGAAGTTGTATGAACATTCAGTGAACACCTACTTTTAATGATATTTGAAAATATAAATTCATGATGGCTCACAAATTGTATTGAATCTGTATTGAATATGCTGAATAAAAATTTATATATCAAATATGCAAAGTGAATGTTAAACAGTCCAGTGAGCAAACGATGTTTAATGAAAAGAACACCTTTCCGTTTGTGGGTGTTTCGGAATAATTTTAAATATTTCGGAATGATAGTCCTCAAAGGATTTGCATATTTGAGCGCCAAATTATCTAAGGTTTTCTCGAATGAATGACAGCAGTAGATTGTGGAGCCGCTCAAAGATTGGAAAAGCATTTCCAACATTTTTTGAGAAAAAAAAACACGAGGAAAGAATGGTGGAAGAGGTTAAAGAATGATGCAAGGAAGGAGGAAAACTTCACAATTTTCAAGATACAAATTGTTTATCTGGTATCGTGTTTCAGTTTCAGCATAGAGTTTGAATCTCAAAAGTTTTATTTGCCATAAACAATAATATTGGCAAACCAAATAACAAAAAAATAGCCCGATCTTTTATTTGAAACATTTTTTTTTTTTGCTTTATATCACTAGCAAGCAGACACCATTTTGATTTCTGACATTACCATACATCTTATCTATCGATTTCTAACCAGCTATGTTAGAAGTGTAAACCTTGTTAAATTTGTCTGGGTAGGTGAGTGTAAGGGTCAAGCTATATGCCTCGTTCTTTCAGACGATTTTAACCAAAAAGTTTAGCTTTTTTTAAAATTTGACCTGGCTGCTTTCCGACCAATTTCATCATGGGGTTACGTAACTTTTCTTGTAACCAAACACAGTCGTTTCAACCGCCATTCGGTTGAAGATCATTCATTGCTTTTACATGTTACCAATTGCAGTTTTTCTTGATAACCACAAGTGAAATAACCTTATCATAACTTTCGACAAGCGATATAAATAATGTATATGTCCCCACCTTCATTGGTCAGATAATTTCCGAGCTACAATGAATACTTATTGTTATGGTAGTTTCTTCGAAAGAAAGATCCAGCGTGAATTCTTCAGAACGAAAAATAGTTTTAAAACATTTTAAGGATAACTTCGAAAAGATTGAATAAGTCGAAGGTTGGGAGCTTGATTAACTTAACTCCTTAGGTGTCCTTCAAATAATACTTTCTATATAATGCTTAAAAGACAATGTGTTGTTATAAATATAGCAACATCTGACATCATGATGATCTCAGCACATGAGCATGAACAATAACAACAGCTTCAATGTTTACAGAGTTACCAAAGTCGTAATATATTACCTACATAATAAAACACAAGAAAGAAAACTAAATACAAACAGTGAGCGTGCTAATGTCTGCTATACGATTATGCAAATATGTTAAGTTCAATGCACTTGTCGTTTAATCTTGCATCGTATAATGCCTCTCGTATCCCCGCTGCCTTCCATCCAGCCTTCATTATTGCTTTTTCCTTTCTCTGAACTCAGGTAATCGTAGATACCGGTCATAACTTTGGCGTGGTAAGGTTTCAAAGTTGAGAGGCGTAAATCCACTTTAATTGTTGTTACATCGCAAGGAGGGTTGTTCTTTAAAGCCTCCATTATACTAGTTGAAAAGTATTCGCTGAAAGCTCGTTTTTCGTACTTTTTAAAATCAGCATTTGTAGTTAGATCTAGCGGTTGAAATAAATGAGTCATATTTTTTGGGACCATAACCGACTTTCTATACCGACTTCCGATAATCTATCCATTACTTTAGCTGTCGATTGGACTTTGAATGCATCCCATATCAAAAGGTTTTTTTTGTGACACTGGCATCCCTTTTCTGTTTTCACCTTCTCAATGTATGGGACCAAAACATTATCGATTAAGCGAATTGTTTCAGTCTCATTACTCCAGTGTTTTTCATTGAATGTTAAACAGAATCCTGACGGGAAATAGACATTTGGGAGGAATATTTTTGTTTTCCCTGTGTAAATAAATTGAAACTGAAGAATCACGCCATCAAAAGGTTAACACAGTGTCACGGTTATAGCTCTTTTATCAGTAGCACCTCGTCGGGAGACATTTTTTACACCTTGAGCAGCCATAGTAATGTTGTTTGTTGCCACAAATTTTGACGGTGTTTGGTCTGCGTTTATGACTAACTCATCAGGGATGTTGTGTTGGAGGGCTTTTTGAGTAATCTCATGATAGAATCGCGATCTTACCTCGACCCACAAAGTCTTGGTAATGATCGGTCGCGATGTTGTAACTGCTCGTCGTGATAACTTTATTTTACATTAAATTGGCTTCAATTTATACAAATTGTTCTTCCGCCTAAACTAAAAAAATTAAAATTAAAATTCATAATGAATAAAATATATCTATTAAAATAATTGCGTTAAAATATTAATAGTAGTAAAATGCAGTTATGATAAAAAAATCCAACAAAACAAAAAAAACAAAAAAACAAAAAAAGAACTAGAGAATCGAGCTGGAGAGGTGCGAAACATAGCATTGCAAAATAGAAAGTAAGAGGTAGTTCAAAACTAGAATTGAGAATAGACTAAGGTAAAAAAAATAAACATCAGAGTGACAGGGCCCGGGCTAAGGCCTTATCAAAATAAAAGTTTTTGGCTTCTGAAGAAAATTTCTCTAAAGTCTTTAAAGATTTAATATTTTCTGGTAGATCATCATACCAACGGGCTTGACTTTGGAATGATCCATCACCAACAACTTTAACCAATGGCTCTTTGGAAGTAGAACGCAGCGTCTTATTTGGATCAAAGAATTCAACATTAAGGTAACTGGGATGGTTTTTATCTCGACGCGATTTGTGGACAATTTTCGCGGTATTAAATTCCATATACTCTTTGACAGGTAGCCATTTTAATTTAATTACGTCATTCAAGTTAGCATAACGAGATATAACATATCCAGCTGCTATATTTTGGATCTTTTGTAGTCGTTGTATTTGATATTTTGGAATTTGAGCAAAAACGACATTGCTGTAGTTAAGCTTGGATAGTATCATTGTTTCAGCCAAGGTTTTTCGAACATGAAACGGGGTAAAGCGACTGAATTTACGGAGAGCACGCAGTGTTCCTTGAGAAGACTTGATGATAGCATTGATATGAGTTGACCATGATAAATTTTGATCAAGGTGAATTCCAAGCAATTTAACATCTGATTTGTGCTCAATCGATTTTCCGGAACATCGGAAAAGTTGACTTTGATTTTTCGGAAAGTTTCTTAGACGTTGCGAATGGAATATAATGAGCTGTAATTTGTCGTTGTTAAATAGAAGATTATTATCCTTTGACCACGACTGAAGATTCTCGACGTCCTTTTCCATCTCTTTAATGGTAAGCTGCAGATCTTTGACTCTGCAGTGTCGGTAGAGGGAGGTGTCATCTGCGTATTGTATACTTGATGATATCACTTGATCTGAAAGTTCAACAACGTAGAGATTAAATAGCACAGGGCCTAATATGCTACCCTGCGGAACTCCGAAGCACATGAGTTTCGTGGAAGAGGTTTTGTCTTCAACTTGTACATACTGTTTCCTATCTTTCAAATAGCTCGACAAAATTTGAAGAGAATCGTAGGAAAAGTTCATATCTCTTAGCTTCAATAGTAGATTCTGGTGGTCTATGGTGTCAAAAGCTTTTGAGTAATCGATCATTATAGCTAGGGTGACTTCACTTTTGTTCATCGCTTTTTTGATGTCATCTCGAATTTTGATGAGTAAGGCAGCGGTGGAATGGCCTTTACGAAAGCCTGATTGTGTTTGATGATAGAGTGCTTTGTCCTCGATGAATTTACAAAGCTGAACCAAGATGACTCTTTCAAAAACTTTCGATAGTACAGGCAGCACCGATATCGGTCGGTAGTCCTTGATTTTTATTGGTGAATCTATTTTTGGTATAGGGCATACGCGAGCAATCTTTCATTGTCGAGGAAAGATTTTCTTGTCAATGCAATTATTGATTATATGCACAAGTGGTGATGTGATGGACTCTGAAATTGGTTTTATGAAGCGTATGGAGATGCTATCAGATCCACAAGAACAGTCATTTTTCAAATTCTTTAGAATCTGATGTACCTCATCATAAGATGTGTGCAAAATTTTGAATGAAGTTTCGTCATTTACTGTGTCGATGTCGTCTGGTAAAGTTGATTCTACGTTAGGTTTACCGGTAAGTTCTGAATAACTTCATTCTGCGATATAATGACCTAACCCAGGATCGGCTCACTTGGAAATCAATAAACTTGCCAATTTTTCGGGATTAGCACGGACCATTCAAAGCACCCCTGACAACATGAACATTTATACCAGCCCCACCTGTTCTAAGGACTAGAATCATCGTGCGTAACTTGATGTCAAGTTCTTTGTCCAAAAGCAATGGTCTACCTCTCGTATTCCCGATAGTTAGTGTCAAGTCATAAATTTTCTTTGTACTTTTTGACCCAAGGACGTTTTTTCATTCAAGTATGGGAACTTTGACTTGAATTTTCTGACTAATGCTGCGAATCCATGTGTCGACGCATATTTCGCAATTTCCTGCTTGTCCTTCTCTTCATAAACTTAGCGTTTCAACTTTTTTGCAGACGCCACTGATAAACTTTGCTGAAGGGACACTAGTTCTTTATCAGTGATATTTTCAGGCTGGTTGTTCTTCACAGACTTGCACAGTTTAGATAGGTCGGATTCAGGTTTCCTCTTTCTCTGAAAATACTGAAACAGCGACATATCGTAGTAGAACGGAAAACAAGCACAGACAGAAATCCTGAACATTGTTTTCCAGTTTTATTTTTGATTTGTTTTGTTTCTCGAATTCGAATGTATAAATTGAGCACTGTGTTGGTTTCTTCACACATTCGAACGTATAGTGATATACCTACAATTGCGGTAGAGTGACTTCAGAGGATCTGTGTGTGTAGTACTCATTTCGAGTTTTTTACTAGTTTAAAAGGATTTCATGTATATTCCAATACTGTGAATTGGAAACCTTATAAGGGACAGAAGATTACCTTCAAGCGGGAACACAGCAATCCTTACGACAGATTCGCTGTGGCTGGTAAAACTCTGCTAAGGGGAAAAATCGGTCTAATTATTGTTGGTCATGTCCTAAGAGAATTACCTCGCTATATTTGGTACGCCATTCAAGAGGGGCGAAATTCGAAGCTGAGGTGCACGATGTAAAACCCAAATTGTCTCTATTAAAGCAAGGCGGACTGGAAATGGTAATAAAGGTGTTGGCTTCATGGGATTCATTTGAAAATCTCTTGATTTTAATTAACAAAATCAAAGAAGTAGGATACCCAATCACAGGGGACTGTCAACGAATCAAAGAATATTTTACAAGAGCTCGCGGTAGAGGAAGAAGAAGATGATGAAGAATTGGGGCCTACAGATGACGATGAAGATAACGACGATGTGCGAATGACTCGTTATGTTTTTATTTTTATATATGTTTTATTCCGTAAAATTACTGTCATAAAATGGAAAACCTGTCGTTTTTACTGCATTTCAACAATTTGCTTTCAAAAATTGAAAATTATCACAAAATAACAAGGGATTATATATTGCACGACACATTAATTGATGGGCGGTTAAATTACGCGGGGCACAAATTAACACGGTTTTAATTAACGTGGACTTCGTGTAATAAGGTATGCAAAACCAACAAACAGATGAAAAATCAAAACTAAAATACAATGAAACAGGACTCCTTCAATAGAAAGTTCTTCCCCTTTGGTGCGCACTTTTAACAAAATGGTTTATACCACACACGCTACTTCACTGAACACTAGCCCCTGTTCCAGAACTCCGGCTATAAAGTGAACAGGGAAGAGGAGAGAAGAAGACAACATCCGTTTAAACATGTAATTTCAACCGACGGGGAAATAATATGAGATTCCAAAAACGTTTATTGTTGTGTCCACGTTTGAAACTCCCGAAAATGTATGTTTTGGATAAGTACAACTAAGTGTCGACTGTATTACGTAAGGATTTCACTTCAACAGCAAAGTGTTTAATTTTTCTTCCATTTTTGCCAATTTACTTTCCAAACTTTTCTTCCATTTTAAATCTTCATCCAACCGTCCTTGCAAGTTACTATTAAGTGCCGAGGATGTGTTTTGAGAACTAAAGAAAAGAATCATGGCATTAACAATAAATTAACGATAAAAAAATGGTAATAATGAATTATCTTCTTTATTTGGAGTAAAGTCGACAACAGTTTTTCTTAAGATGTCACGATTCTTTTTTATCAGGTAAGATCCTTACGTTTCCAAATTTTTTTCAAGCCATTCCCCCTCAACATTTTGTTTCCGAACCAATTCAGCAACACAGTTCATTTCAAAATCGAGCAGTTGATTCCTAATAATTCGTGCTTGTGAACTTTCTAAAAGTTAAGAAATACATGAAGTATTATCATGATAAATGGTCTAGCATTTTTATTTTATTTTTAATTTTGAAGAAAATTAAGACGTGTTACTAAGAGGATCGTTATTGGCTAAATAATTTTTTATCCACTAAGCTTTATCTTAGAAAGAAATCCTTAAAAGAAACAAAGACCAAATCTAGAGCCATTCAAGACAATACAACCAGCATCTGGGGCTTCAGCGCTTAAACCCTATTTCACACTGGGTGTTAATTTTTTTCACGGAATTTAATACCCTCGATCCCTTGATGGAAATTCCGGCCATGTTCTTAAAGTTGAAGTAAGACATGTCACCGAATATAGCAGTGATAAAAAACCCAAAAAAGAAAAGACCTTATCACTAAACATAGAACTTATAGATTGAAATTATAGATAATCAATTCTGAGAACAAAAGAATTACCTGTTTTTACCATTTCACCATCTTTTTTGCAAAACTTATATAATTTATAAGCTATGCTTACTATATTTAAGGGCGGCGGCCATCTAGATTTTTGTTTGTACTCCATAAACAAACCACACCACTGATATTTCCAAATCTGAGAGGATTTTTCTTTCACTTCAGCGAATGTGTCACTAGCAGTACGAAAATATATAACATTATTAAGGTAAGTAAAAATGTTATCACACAGATTGTGCAATTAATGTATTTTGTGTCCATACCCAAATACTGCGATGAGCAAATTTAACAAGAGAACATTTGCCACTAACAGATAAGCAGCAAATAATGCCCATGCCACCGGTTCACTGTAGCTATTATAAATTGGAGTTCCAAACCGCGTAGTGACACCTAAACAACAACAATTTTGGACCAACAATTTTTAAGACGTCACTATTTTTGTAAATGTTAGAAATAAGAGTTCCACGAAACTACCGCTATCTATCTATGAAAATAACATTACGTTTAAAATAACCTCATCCCCTCAATAATAAGCCCAACAAATTATTTTTACCCCAAATACCCTGCCCTAACCCCGAATGACCGATACTTAGCATTTGAAAAACACTTAGCACTCACTGCATGCACATAGTACATGTTTAAAGACTTGCTTCTGTTATCATAAAATAGCCACTTAGGTTAAAACATTAAAGATTTACTATCTGGTCGATCACGATCAATAAAAAGCTCTCCGTATATGTTGAAGTATGGATGAAAAAAGATGTCGCTGAGCATCGTTGCAATGTTTTGACGACGGTGAAGGATGGCGTTGCTGGTGACTCCATACGCTATCATGAAGACAAACAAGATGACCAAGAAGTACAACATATCTACAAACTAAAAGATTGTCAACATAAGCATAGCAACTTTTTAGTAATCATCTAATACACCATACAACTACCACAATTAGTGCGCACCATAATTAGAACAAAAATATAACTCAAAATAAAACGCACTAAATTAGTGTCTACCGAAATTATTTTCATAGACAGGTGGGCATTCAGTAATTTAGTTTTTTAATAATTTAATTTTTAAGAAATTAGAAACATAGATTCCAACGCAACTCGAGTATTTTTTCTTTTTATGTGCGCACTAAATAGGTGCCTTGAAAATTATCTTTCAAAGAGTTTGCGCACTTAATAATTTGATTCAGAAATTATTTCAATTTGGATGCTCACTAAATAAGGGTAAATACGGTAACACATACACACCATTTCATAAATCATAAACAAATAAGGACCAATTATTGAGTGGGCGTAGAATATATGAAGTAGGCGTAAAATCCATAGCCCAGCATTGAGAGCATAAATCAATTCAGCAGCATCATTGGTTGAATCCTCAAAACGCAGGGAGAACGCTATGTAAAATGTTAGAATTGCTGCCAGATCTAATCTATTCCAGTAACTCCTCCACCAAAACTTGAAATTCGCCCTACAATCTTCACCATCACCATAGAAGAACTGGAATGAAAGAGAGAGAGAGAGAGACTAAGAGGGAAAGTTAATATATTGGAATCTATATGAAGCATACATGGATTTACAATCAAAACCTCATCGATAAAGTGTCCATAAAGCGGGCAGCTCTATAGAGCGGGTACCTTTTCAATAGTGTCCGTTTTATAGAGTTTCACTGTAGCATAAAGCAATGAAAAGGCCTGTACCTGTTGAATTTCCTCAGCACTATAAGCTAGCACATATATCAGCAACATATACTCTAGAATTCCAGGCTTCTGTTTACTCTTATCCAGTAGAACAATATACGTCAATAACACCAAGAAGACTAAGAAAGCAATCTAAATGAAAACAAGACTAATCGATAGTATTTGTTATCTCGGTCACTTACTTCACTTAAGGAGTGTGGAAACGGTACGATTTGTAGTATACGATTTGTAGCATAACTGCTATTATAAGTCGTACAAATCGCATACGATTTTTCAATGCGCCAAATGGGGATAATTTCTCATGGTTCCAAATTTGTTACAGTACAGTTTTATATCACGGTAAACTTTAACCCCATTAATTAGAAGCGTATTGTCACGGGGAGTTTGACTTATGAATGGTGCTTCTCATATCTGTGGTAAAAAAACTTGGTTAACTTAGTTATTTTCAAATGGTTTGAATATAATAAAAATTTAATTTTTACACTTTTCTATCAATGCTGTTATAGTTCCAACTGCTAATACCTCCTTTTCGTCATTTGAATTTGAATTTGAATGTACGAGTTATTGTATCTTGTCAACAGAAGTATAGTTTATACAATCGTATACTATAAATCGTACCGTGAAAACAACCCTTTACTTTAAAACCTGACCAACTTTTTCAATTATTTGAAAAGACATTCTGTAGCCAGTCAGTGAAACAAAGTATTGGGAAGGAATGATATTGTGCAATGTTAGCGGACTTACTAAATGGTAATAAAATCTGCAAGCCGGCATTTTGCGGAAGTAATACAATCTATCTAAGGAAGTCCATATATGATCGCTTTCAGAAGCTGACTGATTCAACAGAACAAAAGAATTTCTCCTAAAAAAAGGAACACTATCATATCCAAACAAAACTTCACAGCATCATGAACGTTTTCAGAAAACTTATTTTGAGAATTTTTAGAAAACTTACTTTGAATATCGCGCTTGTCTTTTGACATTCCCATCGTTATCTTCAAAGTTGTTGCTATCATCACAGTTTTCATCCATCTCAATGCCGATGTTAGGATTATCTTCAAATATGTCAACCATATTTTTGACCTGTTTGAATGGCTTGAAATCAAGTTTTATTACAAAATAAGATAAAATAATGCTTAAAAACATCCAGATGCTAACATTGGCTGATTGCAGTGGTGTCCATAATTCATTCAGCAAATGTTGAATGGCATTATGAGAGATGAAGTCCTTGTGAGAGGTTTGTACGGCCAAATTCAGACGAGTTTGTTTACTATAACTTCGTTTTTTCAGATCTGGCTGGAATTGACAGGAAGCATTGTTGATTAAACGCAATGTCAAATTTTCGTCCTTCTTCCAACACTCATCAATAAGATTAACAGCAAGGTCTTGGAATTTGCTAAAATTCATACATAGACATATATATTATTCATATATAGACATTTAAAAGATACGAAAAAACTGTTATGGATAACCGTTAGTTACTGTTTTCGAACCCAATGTATTTAATTCTATATAAATTAAAGGAAAATTCGTTGACGAATTTAATTGGATACTAACGTGGTTGTCTCTGAAAGACCATTTTTAACATCATCAGACATGAGACTTCCATACTGCTGAACTAACTGCTGGCACAATTCTGCTGCTATAAGTGCTTTCTCCATTCCACCGCCACCAAACTGCCATAAACAGAATGACATCCCAGGCATATTATTCAACACTGCCCAATAAAATAACTCTTTATATGGTTCTTCGATGTTTCCTTCGGGCTGAATTTATATGGGAGTATAAATACAATTAGCTACAAATGATTTAATGATTTGCTTTGCCTGTATTTTTAAGGTTTCTCTAAGCGTAGATGGCCGAGTGGGCTAAAGCTTTGCATTTCTTTTTGAGAATAGAGTGGTTCAAATCCGATGACAGGCATCTTTTAATTTTTAGAAAAAGTTACAATAAGTAAATGTAGGTTACAGATATCCTCCTAGGTTACAGTAAACATGATTGGAGACAGATTTAGTCCTAAAAATAAATATATTTGAAATCCGCCATCGGATTTGAACCACTATTGTTTGATGCAATGACATGTTTTCACAATACCTTATACTGCCCCTTTTGGTCAGCCCTTATTAGGCCAAGGCAAAAATCGTAATTTGGTCATTTAGGACCGTATTAAAAAAAGACATTGTTGAGACACACCCAGGTTATATAAAGCTTCTATTTCCTCCGGAGTTAATATTATCATAAACATTGATTAGACGAGTATTCTGGGACATACTGTCAAGGAAAATCTTTTTAATCAACATTGTTGATCTTGATCAAGATATATCAATGAATATATTGGTGCATAAAATGTTACCGTCAAGCGGCGAATTTTTCTGTTTCAACTTAAGTGTTAATTAGGTTCTTTGCAACTTTTTCTTTTATACTCTTTATGACCGTGCTCTCCTTCATAAATTTCACCTAAGTTCTAGATCCGCCTTTAAAAGCACTCTTTCTTTGGTAAGAAAGTCTCTTAATTTCGATTTCAAACTTTCTTTTATAGACTGTGAATATAAAGTGCTTCTGAATTGTTAGTTTGACACTCCTATCAACACGAAAACGCTTAGCTGTTTTTGTGGGTCCGTATAATAATATCTGTGCTTGGCTAAAAACAAACGACGAATTGTTTTAACCAAATATAAACTAGACCTTACCGTGCTTGCAGTTAGTAATTCTTCATTCTGGAGCATTAACTGCCAACATAGCAATTTTACCAATTTTCTAACATTATCTCTGTATCTTTTAGACTCTTTAAGTTCCAAGTCCTGCAAACTTTGATTGAAATCAACTTTGATTTTTTCTGTAGGCGTTAGGTTTTTCTGTTTTAACGCTGCTTTTAGTGGGGATTCTTCTTTATTTGCAGCAAAAGTATACAACCCTTCCAAAACAGTTACAGAGAGACATTTATGGATGCTCACGCCATAATCAATAAATATTTTAAATATTTCAACGCGATTCCATGCTAACGACATAACCATTGCCCTCTCGTAGTGTAAACCCTGAGAATAAATCGAAAATATTAAAAATCATTAATATTTATGAATTGGCGTTAAAAGGGCGTTATACCGTGATCATCACAAAAATATCGCTCAAACTGGCGTTGACTAAAGACCAAAAAGATAACGTCCTCCTCACTTGGAATACGGTACTTTAAAATGACCGAAAAAAATCCATTTTACCTCCAAAACACCTGCAGAATCTTTCAGGATTTGTTGAGCTAGGTCCGGTCTGTCCCAAGTAATTGCAAGTTTCAACTGAGAAAATAAACCCTCAGGTTTTTGTTTCATATCTGAAAATATAAAAAAGCAAATAAAAAAGGCGTGTTATAAGGCGCGACAACCTTTTTGTTTGTGAATGGTCTGTAAACAAAGTGTGCAAATCAGCCACGGTAAAAATAGGGAGGTTTAAATGTATATCCAATACATACATAGATATAAAAATTTCAAATTAAACCATATAAAATGTTGTAATAAATTGGAATCTCTATAAAGTGGCATAAAACGGTGTCCGCTTTATTGACACTTTAAATCAGAATTTGACTGTAAATTCCATCGGCACATGGAGTATGTGTCCGTTATATACAGAGATGTCCACTTTATGGAGATGATGAAAAATGAGTACGAGCTCCTGTACCTCCTATCATCTCTCCTTTGTTTATTGAAGTAAGCAATGCTTGCAACATTGCTTCATCTACTGCGTTACCAGAATCTAAGTGAAATAAGGTAATCTAGATAGAAGAAGATAAAAAAAAAACGTTAATAACATACAATAAAAGACAGCAGGCGATATTGCTTTCCATTCCTATAGAAAACACTCCTCCATAGAACCTTTTTGAAGATTTTACCCACTGACAAGAAAGGATTGTAGATGAAGAAAAAAATAACGGTATTCTACCAGTGATCTTTTCTGAAGACAACAAAGGACATTTTTATATGCATCTAAGCAATTCTTATCAAACTGTTCCTCAGTCATCAGTCCTCTGATTACAACACCACTATTCCTCAGATATCTATAGACGTCGTTGTCTGGATTAATTTGATTCATTAACTCTTTTAAATACTCTTTTAAATTTGGTTCGTTGATGTGTTCAAAGGCATAAGCTAATAAGTCTGCTGCACGGCCACTTCCTTTTATTACCACAACAGCCATTGGTGGGGTGGCGTGTAAAGCTTTTTTCACGGTGTCAATAGTACCGATACCACCTTCAACCATTAGAACAAGAGATGGAATTTTCTCTATGATGAAGCAGATTGGAATTATATTTACATTTATGAATGAGATAGTGTAAATTGTCTTCTTTAATGATAACAATAAGAACATATTATACACATGAGTTTTAGGAAATTTTGACCGGACAGTAAAACTAAGAAGTAGAGAAATGAAAGGTGTCGTTTTTTTTGTTTAACATGGCAAGTTCTGTATACGAAAAAATAATTTATACCTGTTTTCATAATTACGTTCTCGAAAGCAGCACGGAAGTCTATTTCAGCACCGTATTTTTCTTTCGTCCCGTTATCAACTAATAAAAAGTGAGTATGATTGTGATCTAAGTACGACCGGTTTTCGGCCATACTGTTGTCAATTTCGTAAGAAAAGTCTCCGCCAAAAAGGAGTTTTTCATTCTTGTTTTCTATTAATTTGTCATTATTTTTGACAATTCCCCAAGTTGCAATGCCGATACAAGCCTTGGTTGCTCCTTTTAAAGCAGCTCCAACATGCTCCATGATTCCCGTGTTTGTTCCCCCAGTTATAACCCAAGCATCTGGAGTTTTGGCAACCTTTAATTATAAAAATGTATGCGTTCATTATGAGAGATTCATTCGAACAATGAAGTGTTGGTTCTATTGAGAATAAACAACAATTTCCAGAGAAATATTTTAAAATTTTTGTTTTCCTTTTTTTTAACAAGAGGCTAAAACAGATATCAAGGGGAAAAGATTTACCTTCAAAAGCCCAGCTGCGAACCGCTTCTTTAGTTTCGGTGGAAGGGAGAGATTTTTGGCTCCTCCAGTAACAGAAACAAGAAATTTTGGCTTCGGTATTTCCCAGTATTCAGTTAGTAGTTGGTATAGAATTTCCGGTTTTGTTTTGTCTGACAATCGTACAAACTAAAACAATTATGGTCAAAACATTACTACAGCAATACACAATTCACCATAATGTTATCTAGTGTTATTGCTGTGGGTAGAAGTTTGTACCTAATAGTTCTTAAAGATATCTAACAACTTTATTACAAGTTGCGCATTGAACGAAGAGGAAGCCGACAAGCACTCTCCACTAGTTTACCTTAGTTTAGGATTATGGGATATGAGATTTCCGTATCAGATCTACGGAGATTCCACGAAATAAGATTTATCAATTTTCTAAGGCCGCAATAAAATTAGAATAAAATTAGCAGTAGAATCGAAGAGTATAATTCCACCCACCACATCCTCAAACATAATTTACATAATAAATACTCTCTAGGAAATTTGTTCGTTCGTTCGTTTATTGCTGGTTACCTATCATAACCTAAGGGAAAGCAACACATATCTTGAAACATGTTCATACAACGTTCATCTTAAGGTTTTATGAAATTTTGAAAATAACTACATCATGGCAGAAATTAGCCATACCTTTGCTTTTGCTCTTCTTGTTGAACCTTTGAAAAGAACCGTTCCATGAGCATTGGTCGGTGTTTTTCCATCTAAGCCATCAAAACCGCCTGTATTCAAGGGATCAGCACCACTTGGCAGAAAGATTTTGTTTTTGACAAATTCGTTCGCTCCTTCATTCATTGCTGGTTATCAATTATAACCTACGGGAAAGCAACACATCAACACAACACATTAAAGCGTCAAATACAAAATTAACTTTAGTTTAATAAACGTGCTCAATTAAAAATGGCTATAATTACGTGTTGAACGATAATTTTCTGTAATGAAGTACAATTAACACAACACAAAATTAACTTATAATGTGATTGCCATGAACTAAAAATAAGGATTATATATGGCTAAAGATGTATGCTGCCATATTGGATTAATAGCATTTCGTTCCTTTGTACGAGAGATGTGCAGCTTCTTGTTATATAGGAAATTAACGATTTAAAAAATTAACAATATTCTTAATAACTCCCAATAATTAAATAATTCGATTGAAGAGTAAACATCTTAAAGACTAAAGATACTTTTGATTGAGATTTAGTGATTCTTTTACCAGTATCTTTTTTTATCAGTGTTTTTTGGTGTACAAACCCCTGCTTTAAATTAAATTGATGATCCCTTGTGAAATTGAAATTAACATAGAACCAAAAATCTTTATTAGAAATTAACCTATGTTGCATTTAAGTAATTAAGTAATCGGGAATTTTAAGACCTTTGGGCTTCCATACGTTGTAGTTGCTTATTTTGCCAGCCGACTTGCAACTAGGAAGTTGATTTACTGCTAGAGATAGGTATAGAATTTCTCTTACTTACCCGAAGGTCCGTGAGCAGTCAGTCAATAACTCTAAATAGGTTAATACGCTGCTGTTAAAGCGCATCAGAGATATCGAGATACGACAGGAATGAGACTTGAACACGGGCCTCAGGGGTCTCACACGAAGGTACTTACCACTATACCATTGCCAAATTCCCATCAAAATTAACTTATGTAGATTAAATCGGCGTCAAAAACAAAATTAACTTTAGTTTAATAAACGTGCTCAATTAAAAATGGCTATAATTACGTGTTGAACGATAATTTTCTGTAATGAAGTACATTTAACACAACACATTGCGGTTAAATGTCCCAAACGAATAAACAGTTTCAGTACCGCATTCATATGTGCGTATTGTTTGTTGAGGCTTACGCAAGGGATAGTATTCATTCATTCTCTTACTGTAAAAATTGTATCAATATAACGACACGTGCGTTCTCTATATTGACCAGTTAAAAACAAATACTAGATGCTCTCATGGGAAAAAAGATTTCGGCTTAATAAGTTGATAATAGAGAAAAACAGAAGACCAACCATAACAACATAAATAATATCTTTGAAACAATATGCGAATAAGTTAACAGGGTATTGTAAAGTGTCAAAGTACCCAAGTAAAAACTAAAAATCAAATAACATGCATGAAAATTACTTTTTTTTGGCCATTGAGATTGCAACTCATGTCATAAGAAATGGATTTAATTACATCAACCAAACCGTTGAAAGGATAATTAAAACCCTACCTGCCCAAGTAAATGGTATTCGCAATAAGGAGAGATGTTATGCTATCAACGATGCGTTAAATGTCATGAAAAGTTTTGCGGATGAAAAATATGACCTTCTGTTGGAAGATGCATTAGTATCAACAAAACCAGCTCTATCACAAGATAGTATTTTGGAATTGAGAGATGCGCTACGTTAAATGGCGAATGAATAAGTAAAAGTTGGTATTTACGTCTGTCCACCGTACACATTAACCATTTTATCATGTCAGGATACAATGGCTCTTATTGATACCTATCCTGTTCTACCAAACGTTGGGGGAGAAAATCAGGGAATGAGGATTTTGACACCTAAGTGGAATTCAGAGGAAATGTTGAAATTGATCATTAAGAGAATTGTTGAGGCTGGAATTGGTAGTGAAAATCAAGAACTGTCCTTTATTAACATTTCCAAAGAAAAACAGTAAAAAAACATTTTTCCAATAAATCAACATGTATATACTAATAGCGACTGTGCATCCACTTTTTAGTTCGGTCAGTGTGAATAAAAGGACTGGGAACGAAATGTTCGTACGGAAAATGTTATAATTGACATTTTAGATCGTGCGTAACTGAGTTGTCGAGAAGTCATGAAGCTCTACAACTCAGTGGTACCTATTCTTTTGGATTGTGTGATTTTATTTTTCGTCACCTCCATATTGTATGAGAGAGAGAGCAAGCACGGGGATTAGGGGTAGTAACTCATGGGGAAAGTGAACCAGTAAAATGTTTTTACCCGGGATACTATCTATATACTAATAGCGAGTTGTGCATCCACTTTTTAGTTTGGTGAAATATTTTGCGTGTGAGGTTGCCGATTTTTCACGGTCCGTTTCTCACGCGTTTGTCTGGGGAAGTTTGAAACTGCACGAGCAAGTTGGTTTTTGTATCAGTATTAGTAATAGTCCCGACTCCACCTTACGGGCTCTTTTGTGTTTTCCCGTGTTTGAACTCGAAAGAAGACAATGAAAAGTCTCGACGGTGGAGGATGCAATGCAATGGTTTTTCGTTTGAAATATTCTCAACCATCATTTTTGTTTGAACAAGAAGAGCGAAGAACTGATTTTTGTTTTTTGTTGTTTGTTTTTATTTCAAATAGCGAAGAATAATATTGTTGTTTGTTGCGAAAGTATTAGTAAAGTTACTACCAGTCACATGATGATGATGCAAAAAGAAACGAGGGTTTTTAAAAATCTGATTTTGTTTTCGTAAAGATTGATTCGCGAGACGAACGAAGAAAGGAAACGAAGGATATTGTATTATTATTAAACGAATTAACGAGTGGAAGAAACAATGTATGGTTTATAAAAGCAGAAACGTGTACTGTACTGAAAGTGAAGAACATCTTACTTATTTATGCTACAGTTATTAAATGGTTGCACAGAAGAAGTTGTCAAATGGTTTTTAATATATTTCTTTTTCTTGGAATTGATCGTTTTTGTAATGATGGAATTAACGAGTGGAAGTGCTTATACATAAAGAAGTGAATGAAAACATCAACATATGTCGTTATTTTTGGTAGTAATGGTGTGCTGGAAAGTGAAGAAACTGTTAATGGAATTGGAGGATTGTTAACGAAGTGGAATTTACAAATTTAACAGTGATTAAAAATGGTTCCGTCGTTGCAATCATTTCGACCATGTGGGAAACATTACCAACATGTTTTGGAAGAGCTAAATTCTACAGTAAAGCGTTTTGCGTTGCGCTGAGATATTATTGCTGCTGTGTTATTGTTGTTGCTGATTTTTCAAGCGAATTTTTGTGTGGCTGTTTTCAAGAAAGTTCATGCTCCCCCTCTCATGATGATGATTGATTATCATCAACTCTCCCCCTCCCCCCCCCCTCCTAACCCATTGTAGGTTTTTATATCATACTTAACACATCGAAGTATTTTTAGCCTATCCATTTTGTTGTTTAAGGTATGTTTTTATTGCTATTTATATTTTAAAGTGTGTTGTTTGTTTTGTTTTTAATGGAGTAGGGAGATCACTGAATATCTTTCCTTTTTACTCTTCATTGATTACATCTACCTATTCTATGATGGCCATAGTCATTGCTGCATCTACATCTTACTTCTTTAAATTCATCCTCTGTTGTTTGTTGTTTGTTTAATTTTGTCTGTGGGTGGGGGGAGGGTAGGGTTTGTGTGATGTATGATTTCTTATCAAGTTGCTGTTTTACTGCATCTGTGATTTTTACGGGAGCCTATTAATTATTGTTACTGGCTTTATATATGTCATTTTGGAATCCGCAGCGTGAATTTAAGCCATGGTTCTTATCTTGATCGTATAGTGGAAAAGTTTTGGCACATGATATTTATTTATCAGTGCTATTTTACATTCTGCAACCATTTGTTCTGTTTCTGATGATCATGTACTAGCTTCTGTTATATACGATTTCTTTCTTTTAATATTAGAAAATTTAGTATAAATAAAAACAATAAACGAAGAAGAATGAATTTCCCAATCATGGTTTTAAATCATGGTACAAGCGATTGGGAGAATTCATTTAATGAATTTATTAAAATAATATATTATTGCCTTATTTATGTTGAAACTTTAGAGCGAGATGGTGTGGTTTCAATGATGATTGATTATCCCTGTCCTCTACCCCTACCCACACCATTTACTATACCAAGAGAATTATAACTGACCACAACACATCCCAAGCTTTTTCAGATTTTCTTTTGTCCTTCGAGCAATGATTTTATTGCTATTATTTCTTAAAGTATATGCTGCTGATTTGTTGTTTGTTTTTTCTTTTGTTAGCGTGGGAGGGAGACCATTAAGATCATTCCATTTTGCTGTATCTATATCTTATCATATTTCTTTCAATTTATCCCTGTTTGTGTTTTTGTTTGCTGACTCTACGTATGTCGTTTAGGAATCCCCAGGCTGAATTTAAGCTATGGTGCTTATCTTGGTTCTGTAGTGGAAATGACAGGGCACGTAATAATTAGTGACTTAGTGAAATTTTACATTCTAAGAGATTTTTTTCTGTTTCTGATGATCATGTATTTGCTTCTGTTCTATATGATTTTTTTCTTTTTAGATTTAGAAAATTTAATAAAATGGAATATATGACCAAGGAGAATGAATGTGCCAATCATGGTTTAACATCATGGTACAAGCAATTGGGATAAAGCATTTAATGAATTCATGGTGGAATGACTCTTCGGTTGAATCCTGAGCAGGTATAATTTTTTTACGATTCACATTTGATTCAGCTATCCCGGGCAAAGGCATAATTTTACGGTTTCACACAATAGTTGGAAAATGTAACCGAAACATATTTAGTTTGCATTTTTATATTTCTTATCAAGATTCTTGGGAGTGGAACCGTAAAATGTTTTTACCCGGGATACTAATCTATATACTAATAGCGAGTTGTGCATCCACTTTTTAGTTTGGTAAAATATTTTGCGTGCGAGGTTGCCGATTTTTCACGGTCCGTTTCTCACAGGTTTGTCTGGGGAAGTTTGAAACTGCACGAGCAAGTTGGTTTTTCGTTTGCGTATTAGTAATAGTCCCGACTCCACCTTACGGGCTCTTTTGTGTTTTCCCGTGTCTGTACGCTAAAGAAGACGATGAAAAGTCTCGACGGTGGAGGATGCAATGCAATGGTTTTTCGTTTGAAATATTCTCAACGATCATTTTTGTTTGGTGAACAAGAAGAGCGAAGAACTGTTTTTTGTTTTTTGTTGTTTGTTTTTGTTGTTTATTCTGTTTGTTTTTATTTCTAAAAGCGAAGAATAATGTTGTTGTTTGTTACGAAAGTATTAGTAAAGTTACTACCAGTCGCATGATGATGATGCAGAAAAGAAACGAGGGTTTTTAAAATGTAAACAAATCTGTTTTTGTTTTCGTAAAGATGGATTCGCGAGACGAACAAAGAAATCAAGCGAAGGATTGTATTATTATTAAACGAATTAAAGAGTGGGAGAAAAAATGTAAAGTGTGGTTTATAGTAGAAACGTGTACTGGAAGTGAAGAACATCTTACTTACAGTTATTAAAAATGGTTTTGCACAGAAGAAGTTGTCAAATGATAGCAAATGGTTTTTGATTTATTTCTTTTTCTTGGAACTGATGGTTTCGTAAAGATGGAATTAACGAGTGGAAGTATATACATTAAATTGAATCAAAACACGGAGATAATGTCGTTATTTTTGGTGGGTAATGGTGTGCTGGAAAGCAAAGAAACTGTTAATGGAATTGGAGGATTGTTAACGAAGTGGTATTTACATATTGTGATTAAAAATGGTTGCGTCGTTGCAATCATTTCGACCATGTGGGAAACGTTATCAACATATTGTGTGGAAGAGCTACATCGTTATTTCTGATGCTTTTTTGTTGCATGTAAAGCGGTAAAGGGTTTTGTGTTACGCTGAGATATTATTGCTGCTGTGTTATTGTTGTTGTTTATTTTTCAAGCGAATTTTTGTGGCTGTTTTCAAGAAAGTTAAAGCTCCCCTACCCTCATATGATGATTGAACCCTAACCCTTTCCCTACATACAACCCACACCGCCAGCCTAAATTATAGGTTTTTATACTATACGTCACAGATCCTATAGCTATTTCATTTCGTTGTTTAACCTATGTTTTTATATTGCTATATATATTTTTAAGTGTGTTGTTTGTTTTGTTTTTAGTGGAAGAGAGGATCTTAATAGCTTAATATCTTTCCTTTTTACTCTTCATTGATAACATCTACCTATTCCATGATGGCCCACAGTCATATTTCTTTAAATTATCTCTGTTCTATTTTGTTTGTTGTTTGTTTTATTTTGTCTGTGACAGGGGAGAGGGAGTGTGTAATGTGTAATGTATGATTTCTTTTCAAGTGGCTATTTTGCTGCATCATGTACATTTTAGGGGAGCCTCCTTATTATTTGTACTGGCTTTGCGTATGTCGTTTTGGAATTCGCAGTTTGAATTTAAGCCATGGTGCTTATCTTGGTTATTTAGTGCTATTTTACATTCTGAATGCATTTTTTTCTTGCTTCTTTTCTATACGACTTCTTTCTTTTTAGATTAAAAATATAGTGTAAATAAAAATTATGAAGAAGAATATTGAATGTGCCAATCATGGTTTTACATAATCACGGTACAAGCAATTTGGATAAAGCATTTAATGAATTCATAGAAGAATGATCCTTTGGTTGTGTATACTGAGGAGGTATAATGTTTTTTTACGATTCACATTTTAATTGATTCAGGTATCCCGGGCAAAGGCATAATTTTACGGTTTCACTCAATAACTGGCAAATATATATAATTAAACCATTTTTAGGCTGTATTCTTATATATCTTATGATCCTTGAGAGTGAACCGTAAAATGTTTTTACACGGGATACTAGTCTATACCCGTGCTCTCCTCTTTCAAAATATAGAGGTGACGAAAAATAAAATCATAGAATTGCAAAGAATAAGTATCACTTAGTTGTAGAGCTCGAAAAGTTGATCAAGTAAATGTATGGGATCGTCTGCGTACGGCGTGCCGTTACTGAGATATCGTCGATCAAAGATTTTGATGACGTCACACCCGTCCCCAAAAAAGTTTTAGACCCAGTTTTTTTTTGGTCACCCCATCGCCCAATATTGGGGACCCCCAAAACGTCAGTTATCCCCATCGGTTCTCGAGATATTTGCCCCTAAACGTCGCGTTCCGTTGAGATGTCAAAAAATTCACGTCGCGTCATTTGCTACTACTAATATACTAATACTGAAAAAAACGCTTCTCGCAGCAGCGTGGTTTTACGCGCCCCTCGTGAGAAAATGGCCGTGAAATTTTTCTAAATGTATCACTCTCTAAAATAAAAGTGGTATGCACAGTCGCTATTAGTATATAGACTAGTGTAGCGTGTAAAAACATTTTACAGTTTTCCATAAATTGATTTTTACACGCAATACTGCCATGATAAGTCTGTGTATATACAAAAAGGCTATACAAAAAGGCTACAGTTGAACTAAAAGATTTAGAAAAGAGACAATACAACGTATACCACCTAACCAATGGATACTCCTACCTAACCACGATAAAACGTCTGATATATAAGAAAATACCTTCAAATTTCCCTATTAACTAAAGCTAACAAAAACAATACCTTCTCAGACGTTTTTATCTTTCAATTCTTTATTCTACTATGAATTGTGGAAATGTCAAAACCCAAAACTCGATTTGTGGATCATGATACAAAAACCATGTAAATATGTATGTAATCACTCTCTTCTTGCATTACGATCATGTATACTATTCAATTTTATAATCTAAAAAAGGTATCATTCAAATACTATCAAAACAATATGATAATGATCTTGCTACCTTCGTTTACCTTAATAATAACAATCCACATACTACAATGAAATACCAAATAAACTGCTAGCTACACATTTCGGTATAGTAGTCAAAACTAACTGATACGAAAAAGCTATGTTCAAATACATTAAAAAAATACACATCGGTAGAAAATGATGAACTGATAACATGAACACATAACAGGTCTACATCGACTATCTCGTCGGATAGAATAGTTACTGATACTTATCAATGTGGTTATTCTTTATTACTGAACTTAAAGCGTTGAATAAAGAAATTAAAACAAATACAAAAAATTATACACACAGCATCTTCATTCTCAATAAGAAATGAACGTTAAAAAAAATAACATTGATAGACATCCGTACTATATGATACGATGTCAACGGAGACAACTTACGACGACATTGAATGTATTGGGAATAAGGTATCCTGAGATGGAAGAGCTCGGCGAATGCGAAGACGCCAACGCCGTACATGCCTGGTACCGGTTCCGAGAAGATGTCCTAGGTAAAGACAATTTCTGGAGAAACCATTTTACTCTACCAGATGATGATACGCAAGAGTTGTTCGAAGATATGTTCGATATCGACATGTAAAGTTTTATAGTTTGATCAAACTATAAAACATAGGGAGGAGGTGATTCATAGATTATGTAACACCTACATCTGGGATATTGGAACCAGTTACGAGCTTTTTTGCGATCTCTTCACGACCTTGTTTTCTCCCAAGCTCTAAGAGCTCCTCTTTCTGGTAATCATAAAGTTGTTTAATTGCTTTACTCGATCTAGATCGCAGTTCTTGTTTCTTACTCAAATAACGTTGTTTCTCTCCTATAATGCGAGTGAATTCATATTGATCAATATTTCCATCTTCTATACTCTTTGAGATAAGCATAATCAAACCATCTAAGATGTTTTGAGCAGTTATAGAAATATCACGATTTTTCTGTCTTTTCACATCAAAAACAGAGACACTTTTCTGGATTATAATCAATATCATATTCAAAACAAGAGTCGTCACACATAATGCAATACTCATCGATACATCTATATCAGAGATTAGACACGCGATTTCTCCAGCTGAAAGCACAACGCTCGCCGCATTTAGAAAGTAAGAGATATACGTAGCAACTATAGTGTAGCGTGAAAATTTACGTTCTAGAGACGTTTTGTATGCTTTCTCCTTAGATAGTAACGCTTCCGTCTCCTTAATTGTTTGAAGTCTATAGTTTTGTGTTTCCGTCTCCTTAATTATTTGAAGTCTATAGTGTGATTCCTCGTCTTCTGAATCTTTAAATGCGTCATCCACTTTTTTCGGTATGACTCTGTTTCCTAATTGAAATAGGAATTCAGAAAATGCTATTTGTCCAGGTCCAGCTCTCATATTGACATTTAGTTGGAAAATTTCAATCAACAGTCACAAGACGGAGCTTTTGATGCAAGCTTCCACAATCTGAGCTAGTCGCGCTCTTCTTACAACAGGAAGAGTCTGTCTGAAATCGCCACCTAAAGAATAACCTTTCTAGCCAAAGTTACAACACTGTTACAAAATATCTTTGAACGTTCTATCAATAACCTCAAGTGCATGTTTAGGAATCATAGTTGCCCAAAAATTATTATATCCTGGGCATGCAAGAAATCAGCATGCCTACTATTTGGCTTAACATTGTACGTAGAGTTGTCCAATACAGGAACAGGCAACTTGAAAAGAGAGTGGACTGTCTTACCATTCTGTAACAGTGTTGCTGCAATTCACGTCCACGCACACGTACTTACTGCCAAGTTTCTTCCAATTACTTCTCGAATAATGTAATAATGTACCTGTTCTGGAAGGAAGAATCACGTGCCGGAGTTTGCAATGTAAATCAAGGAAGAAAATATTTGCCGTATTATTGTCATTTGTTGCTAGAGAATGCAGAACTGCATCGGCAACAGCAACCTGGTCAGCATTCAACATGTTCCTCATGTTTTGAGCTTCTTCCCTCATTTTGTCTGCATTTGGTAGTTCGTCTGCAATAGCTTGGTCTCAAGCAGGTAAATCAAAGTCAGTAACAACCTTACCAAATTGTTGCAGAACTTCTTGGACTTTACGAAGTGCTGACTGCTCTGCTTGAAATTCCGGTTGGTGTCTCATAAAAGTTTCCATCATGTGAGCAAGGAATCTTTCCCAGCTGGGTTGTCGGCTCACCGTGGAACAGAATTAAGTAGAACGTTTTTCGAATTTTTAAGGAAACGCTGACTCGGCAACCTCATCCATTGTTCGTATCCACAAAGTGTCGCCAGCCAATAGTCCAAGTGCAATACCCTTTTCCCTAAAAGATATGTGTACAATTCCATTAAAAGTTGTTCGCAGGAAACGTGTAGTAATAATACACGCAAAAAAATAACTTTCACCTTGACGGATGCTGGCATTGAACATCCTACTTACAATTTTTTCTGCTCCACGTTGCCGTACCACCTACTTATGTAGCCGTGCTTGAAATACGTAATGGTACGGAATATCAGGATACTAGTATACCGTGTAAAATTTTTTTACATCTTTCCCAATAAGATGTTTTTACACGCTCTACTAACCATTTGATAATAACTCTATGAAATTCAAAAACGCAGTCCAAAACGCCGCCCTAAAATCTTTCATCGATTCATGAATTTTTTACCCGAGGTAAAACTATTGATTTCTCCTTTCTTTGTCGCCAAAAATAGAATTCACGGAACACGGAAGAAGTTTGTTTGTTAAAAATGTTATTACATGTTTACGTCGAATCATATTTAATGTAAAGTTTTACTGAAGAAATCAATTTGAGCCATAACTCAAAGCCAATATGGGCCCCAAACGGCAACAGTTAACGCAATAATTATGCGTTTAATGTCATATATATTAAGCCCAGCGAAAAATTGCACACAAATTCAATTGTGACCGACATGTAGTCGGCAATATATTTTAACGTCATGATAATGACGTCATAGTTCCAAGTCCCTCAAACAACTTGCTACAAAAAAAAATTAAGAAAATAAGAAAATTTAAATAAAAAGGTAAGGTATTAACTAAATCCTAAAAAGAATCATACCTCCAAATAATGTTTCTTTCTTCAAAGCTGAAGTTTCTTCAAAGTTCTTTCTTTATAAATTCCAGGAACAGATTAATCAAATCTCTAATCTTTTATTCCTTCTTGACTTTCTTCGTTCTAACATTGTACTAAAAAATACCATGCTCAACACAGTTTTTACTAAATTTTCTTTTTTTTCTTTGCAAATCTAAAAAAACAAACCGAGATAGGATAAAATGCCGTTTGATACGTCTTCAACCTTCAACATTACACAACATAAGTCGTAAATGTGTAAAAACTATTCTTCGTAATAAAAACTTGTTTTTTTTATGCATGTTTCTTATTATTACTTTGTCTTAAAAAATGTAAACAAACGCTTCTTTTTTCTTCAAACGACTATTTATCATTCGTTGTCAATAGCTGCTACGTTCGATTGTAATTCGAAGTCTCCGCCTGAGATGCTATATCATGTCTTCCCGAACGTATTTCATATCATAAAACAATTATAAGCACTAAACCGGAGTGCCTTATACTAATACGGAAAAAACATAAACAAATATCCATTGACGAACTTCCCGAGAAAATTTTCCGAAAGTTCTTTCTTTCAAAGTTAGGTAAGAAAAAAGCAAGATTGCGTATTAGTATAAGAAGATAAAAATTGACGTGCCTGTGCGTCAACTCAATTTAATTCAGACCAAGGAGTCAACTTGGTGTGGTTTTCTCCTCTATCAAGTGCTGCTTGTTCCTGTCCTTCCCTGAAAAAAATCTGCTCTTCATTTGGACAGTGACTTCCCGTCGAAAAAAAGAATGGCTTTGGCTGTGCATTGGAAAGTAACATAAACGCCAAGCCGCTTCCGGAGTAGATACATACCTTGCATAGATACATATCTAAAAAGGTTTTAATTATATTTTTTACTCAGAAAAGGGTTGTATGGCATGATCCATCTGTTGTCAAGATCCATATTTCGGATTGGAACAGTTCTTCCATTATCAGGTCGGTGATATAAAGGATTGCCATCTAAACTTAAAATAGTTCCATTATTAAATTTCTTTGGAAATTTCTTACTGCAATAAGCGTCTTGAATGCACTGAGAAGACTCATACAAATGGCCACATGGACCATGGACCATGCAAGATTTGATGATTTCGTTAAGTTCCGATTCTTGCTCCCGATCCCAATTTGTGCGGATTTCAATGACATTCACCTGCGCTACAGAAATGCCTAAAACAGAATCTTTAATGATATCTTTTTTTAGAGCTTCAAGCTTAAATTTGAATACACGTGCTACCAGCTCTAGCCTATCAGATGTGGTTTGGCCTGGTAACAGATTATCAACAATTTCGGACCATTTAGGATTACACGTGAATGTTAAAAACAAATTTGGTTTACCTTTTTTTTTTTTGTAAGGATGATATATGTGCCTTTTGGATTTTGAACTAGGTAGCCGTTTCAGACCGTTCCTCAACCCTGGCTGGATGAAATTGGGTCAATTGTTACTTGGGCTCACTTAATAGTGGTGATACACTGAAACTGGAGAGATTGGCATGGTCAAAGGTCTTCAAATTGTATAGTAATCTAAGTACAAGTGATGCATATTTCTAGGTGAACCAGAAAAGGTTGATGGTAAAACAACATTATTGCCTGCACAAAGGTTTCGTTCCTGAGCAGCTTGCTCTAAATGATCTATCAAGCCACTGTAGCTATCAGCGCGTAATTGGTCTTGATTGAGCCGAATGAATTCAAGTCTTTCCCCTTCAACTTTGATGTAGCTGACGACAAACTGTTGGAATAGTTTTCAGCTAAATGTAAAGCAGAAAATGCACACCTAATAGCAATTCGATAAATATAAAATTACAACTAAGTCACATTATCTTTCAGTTGCAAACTCCGACACGTGACAAATGTCTCGACTCCATCCAGGATCTCCTCTAGGAAAACTCATAGGGTACACCATAGAGTCAATATTTCTTGAGGTGTAAGGAATATTACGTAGCGGCTGATCTCTGTGATAAACTACAATTTTCCTACCTGCTGGAGATCATTACCTACAAAATTTTCAGCAACCACTTCGTGAAGTGGAGCGTTGTATCTCCTTCTGTCATCACCCTCACGCATATACATACCTACTACCAAGGGTAATAAGGCTCTTTCTTGCTCTTCCCTTTCGACCTGAGCCAAGTTACGATATCCTGCAACATAACGCAACACTATATTCATTACCGTTTATATTTGTTCAAGTAAGTTTGCAATTGGCGTTGGAAGGGGTTGCATACACATGTCTAGTGAATTTACAGCTTCAATAATATATAGTTGGCTAAACATAGGTGTTTGGTTTTCGTCAGCATGGAGTGCTCCATACCTATGCAGCAGTTGTCCACAAATCCTAAAACATGGAGGACCATTTCCCGGTGGAGGGTCAAGATTAGCAGACAGTGATGCGGAACTAAATGCGTTATTGTAAACTCTAATATACTTACGAAAATGTTTCGCCAGTGCAGTGTTGTCTATTAAAAGATCCCGTATCTCAGGGGGATACTCTAATATATTTTGAAGCGTTACCTTTCCATTGCAACATTTAAAATTAGTTTTGCCATTGAATTTTATTGCTCGACAGTGTTCGCATAAAATGTTGAATTCACCTAAAGAATGAGTGTCTGGTAAATTATTATAATCATTAATCCGAGCAATATTTAAAAACCGAACCCTGTTCACCCGTCTGTTCCGGACATATGCTCTCCGATGACGTTGTGCATCAGCCTCCTGTCGAGAAGCAGCTTCTTCGGGCTGCTCATTATCTTGATTTAATTGTTGACGCTGAGTTTGGCCTTCAAGTCAAGCAGCTGCTTCTTCTGGTTGCTCATTGTCTCTACATAATTGTTGACGCTCAGCCTGAGCATCACGTCTTGCATGAGCTTCTTCGGGCTGCTCACTAGCTCGTCATACTCTTAGATTTTGAGTATCCCTCTCCCTTCTTAAACGACAATGCATTTCAGGTTGATTAGCTCTGTATCTCCTTTGACGTTCAGCATTTCTAATTCTACGGCGTTGTGCAGCCTCATCATCATCATTATGGAGTTGTTGCCTATCAACATGATGTTGTCTTGCATCAGCAATCATTCATCATTTTCTAATCTTGGCAAGACAAATCTTTGAGGGATTGCATAGTCATGGACAAAATTCATGGCTAACATCTTAACATCTTAACTTCTTAACATCTTTCATAATTTTGTTCTTCAGATCATCAATCAATTTGGCCTTAAAGGAACCTAATCTTTCGTTTAATTTCTCATCAGATAATCCACACTTGAAATCTTTTCGTAACTTAAAGATTATTTACTTCGATGCATTTCCCACACGTACCACACAATAACCGTCTGCCATCTTTACTTTTTTTTAACAAACGTTGTAGAGTTATTATCAGAACAATTTATGGGAAAACATGTAAAAATAGAATAGTATAAAAAAATATAATATAATAATACGATATCAATAATATAACTAGAAGCCGGGGGGCTTGACGGTTAGTGCGTTTAGACGTGTCGAGTTTAAACAAGATAATTTTCACATTACTATTGCACCTGGCATGTACCGATGAGTTTTTAGCAACCTAGAGACTACTGTCTGATACGGACGGCGACCGGATATCGGAAAGGCAAGAAACCCTGGGTTCGAGGCTAGTTTCTTAGAGCAGTTTTTTAGCGTCAGGTGAACTTGAATGTTATTACGGGTACTTTTATTTACTTTCATGTAATAAGAAATTGCTTCAAATGAAAATGCTTTTAAAATTATCATTAATTTCTTGGTGAAAGTCGGAACTTAAAAATCAGTAGAGGAGTGTGTTTACATGAGAGCAGTATTGAACTCAAGCCGGTTTGAGATTTCAGTACAGCTCTCATGTAAACGCACTCTTAAACACGGTGGGCACCAGAATTTATAAAAAATTCCAGAACAATTCCAGAAGATGTGGATTAGACGTTGGGCATGAGATAAATTAATAACAAAACTACACCTGAAGGAAGTTTTTAATATTTTTACATCTGAAGGAAGTTTTTAATATTTTTACATCTTCGGTCAGCCACTAACTGTGACTAAGAACTCAAATATCTTGGGTAAATAATTGCACAAGCTGAAATGTCATTTTTTTATGAATCTCAAATAGGAGGTAACCAGAAATGCTCTAAAAAATTCTAAATTCAAAATCAATTCCAGAAGAAACCTGAAACAGGGACCTTTTAAGAACATTTCCAGTACAAAAGAAATTCCAGAACAATTCAAGGAATTCCAGAACCGGTGGCCACCTTGTGTTAACGACACCCAAATTATGTAATGCATAATATAACGGATTCATAAAATAGTACTATAAATTGTTGATGTACGTAATTGTTGGAATAAAAGATTACTTTTTCCATGTGTTGTTATTAGTTTAGCTGTACAAAATAAAACTAAAAACCGCTGGTTTCGAAACTTTACTCATACAGGACTTGCAGATGTTTTGAGGACGAAATGCCCTCGCCTGTACATTAAGGTATCAAAAACACATGGTTGAAGTGAATGAGGGAACGGAATGAAATAATTATTTAAATCTGCATATTTCGTGGCGGAAATACCGCTATTTTATGTCATTAAAGTTTTTGGAATTATTTTTGTTCTTACACCAGTGTAAATATGCAGTCTAAATCCCATTGCGACCAAAAATGCAAATTCTTTATAACGGAATAGCAAATGGAACATAATGCATTGCATGTGCACTGTTTCCCAGCAGATTCATCAAAACGCCTTGACAAAATGATCCGCAAACTATTTTGTCAGAAAAAAAGGACTGGGATTCAATTCAATATCGTAGGCTATAATCAAAATACTGACACAATGAAGTAAAGTAAAAAATATTGGAATACTACTTAGGGTCATCCTTGAGCATTATTACTAAAAACTTTGTATTAGAAACCTGGGAGATTTTAGTAGCATAATAACTACCAATTTGTGTTTCAATGGTTCAATATGGTTCAATGGAGATCATTCATTACTAGGAGGGAGACAACAAGGAGACAATAAAAACAACTGACCGTTCATCGTTTACTTAATATCTTTGATCACACTATTTATCTAAGTTCCGAGCTTTGAGCTTTCAGTTACGAGTTTTGAGCTATGTGTTACGAGTTTGAACTGAGCTTTGCTGTTCACCTCAGTGAACTTTAGTTTCCACAAAATAAGTGGCCCTCCCTCAAAGGTAGTGGAGGTTCTTTGCTACGTATTTGAATTCTTTTATAAGAGCACTTACCTCTGATGAAAACTCTCCCTGGTATATTGGCATGTTTGCGTAAATTTTAAGAAGACGCAATCGTTTAAAACGTTTAAAAGCACATAAAACATTTACAATAGAATCGAAATATATTCTTAATGATAAATAAAAAAGTACATTGTTGGTCATTGATTTGAATTTGAAACAACCACGATGTTTTATCACACACAAAAATGTTTAAAATAATCATTTTGTTCATCTTTTAAACAGTTCTTTAAATTATGTAATGTTATTTTAAAACGATTCAAAAGATATTAACTGATATAGAAACTTGTTAGAAGAAAAATAATTCGCCATATGTCCGCCATTTTCTTTAAGACTATTTCTACGAGGTGTCACAATTGACTTTATTGGCGGTTCCGCGTTTCATGCTAGGTTTGGAAAGATAAAAAACGAAGAAAAAGAATACGGACGGTTGTAATGGATTTCTTAGCTACGCAGAAATCTAATAATCTCTTCTTCAGTTTCTTTCTCACCAATTTCTTTTCGACCCGTTGACCAGAAATTTTACTATGCCCTAAATCTAACAACGATTACGCCTTGTCTCCATTAGGGCTCAAGTGCGTTTATCCTATTTCCTATTTCTAATTGGTGATTTAAATTTGGACTCAAACTACTACTACCCCTTCGGCCAAAATGGCATTTAACCCACGCTTTAAGCTGGTTTCCACTTCTATGGATCAGACTGGATCAGATCAGAAAATCCAATCAGATCCGCTAAGTTTGATTTCCACTTAAATTTGGCGCGTAAAGTTTTTTTGTAAGCAAATATGGCGGCTGTCAACATTTGAGCTCGTCGTGCACGGAAAATTTTGCTGTTTTTATTAATATGGAGGCTCAAGCAGAGAACAAAACAGTTATCTAGATACAAGAAAAGATTTTGTGTTCGAAAATTGTTCAAGGAAAGGAAACAAAAAGGAGAATTTCATCTACTTGTCAGAGTGTAGTATTACTGTTAAGAAACAGATTCAATTATTTCAATTATGTTTTCATTTAAGAGGCCGTTTACATGAGACCCGAAGTAAACTACAACCGGTTTGAAAAGTTGGTTAGTGAGGATATTTTGGGTAATTAAGTTCAACATTTGTTTCTGAGATATTAACACTATAATAATCAATGTTTTTTTGTTGATAATGGTTAAATAGGGAAATAATACATACGGTGGGAAGTTAGGATCAATTACAAACGCATTTTTATAAGCAACACTTTATAAGCTAACGAGGCTCAATTCTGTCATGAAACGAAATAACCGCCCAGACTGGATTTGCACAACAAGGAAAACAATAAAGAAGCTAGGAACAAAACCTAACACCAAAATAAAAATAAAATCATAAAAAGACAGTTTTTGATTGCTGGTGAGAAATTTTTAATATAAGTTCAATTGGTATAAGAAAAACTCATACTGGGTTTGCGTGAATAGACCAAAACTGATATTTTGTCTTTTCACGCACGCCCTCAACAAGCAACAAGTAAGCAACAAATCAGCAACTTATTAAACCTCAGCTAACATTTTGTGTTGCTTAAGAGAAAAAACGTGTAATGTTTTAAAAAAGCAACATACAAAAGTTGAAATGAACATACACAAGTTAAAATACATATTAATCGTGAAATCAAGAAAAACACATTTGATGTAATAAAGCTCAAATGTCCGAAATACAAGCACAAAAAAAAGCGCACCGAGGTAAATATGAAAATATGAATAAATTATACAATATAATATGGTACTTCTGATCCGCAATCTAGGACTAGAAATGGTATGCTGGAAATAGTGATTTGAAATACATGACTTGCAGTTAATCAAAATACATAATCAAGTAATTACCGTGAAACAAAAGAAGGCATCAATACGAGGTAGAGAAGGATAGTTTGACAAAACATTGGCGTTTAAACTGAAATTCGAGAAAGGTCTATTTCAATCGTACATTGAGCCTGAAAACTGAAAAGGTATACAATATCTAATATAAAACGCTCGCTGTAAATAAATGTTTAGCGTAGCTATAAAAACAAGAAATTAATTGTATTTTCAAGCTTGATTAGTTTGCTATGCCATGTGTCGATTTGGTTTCATTTTTATGACTATGTTTAGACGTTGTGAATAGATAGGAATTCCGAACAAAAATACAAATCAAATCAAAATCAAATCAAAATATACTAACCCGTAATTATACCAATATACCATAATATACTACTGCATTGTAAATATCGACTCGCCGGTTCTGCAGCAGAAACTTATTCAAACTACTCAACTTGAAGTAACAAACGAGTCATTATCTTAGAAATTTGATATTTTCTATGGCCATTAAGCTCAGTTTCCAGTTTTCAGTGAGAAAATTGAACTTCTCACTGGGTGAGGAAATTTCTCAATAAGAAATATTTCTACCTGAGATAGTTAAAATCATTTTAAATCATTTTAAATTTCCTACTGGTACGAACATGATTAAATTTCCTAAACCAATGTATTCACTAATTTTATTGCAAGAAATTCACTAAGAAAATTATTTTGAATCTTTTTCATGTTCACATGAAAAGGAAATTCAGTGTGATCTTAGCAAAACAGATGTTGTTAATACAATTATAGCATATTCATTGTATTTCCATGTTGTTTACAAGATAACTGTTGTATGCCATTACTCCAGGAACACTTTCAAACCATACTGATGATCCAATATACCACATACCGAATTTTCCTTGTATCTCTAAAATCTTCCAAAGACAACCATCTAATAATTGAGATGAAGTGTATCGTGGAAAATACCTCCATCTTTTCGTCACCACAATTTTAATTCCCGATGCTCCAAAATGACGAAATTGATTGGCTAATATATTTTGAAGGTAACGTTTTGGTGCTTTGTAAAGGCTAGGTTGATCTACACGGTACGTTGTCCATCTGTTTTCAGGACCCACAGAGACAGTTGCATTACTAAGGTACGGCTTACTAACATGATAATTTCCTGCGCGAGATGGATAAGGTACAACATTCTGTCGTTTTTTAATTATGTTGTCAATCCAAACGATGGAGTCATACACACTCTTTCTTTCATTTTGACTGTCTACAAGAGACACAGTTAAACTTCTAGCATTTGTACCGCTGAACAATTCCCTTTCGATGGGAATGTAGTTCTCCCAAAGTTTCATGCTGGTTTTCATTTCAGGACTCCAGATCAAAAAGTCATATCGTTCCCATCTTGGTTTCTGGTTTCCTTTTTTCATATGCAACCACACCCCTTCATTGTCAGTTTCAAAATGTCGATCGACAGATAAGATATCTACGTTGAACGTGACTTGAAGACTTTCTTTTTGTATAATCGTCTCCCATAGATTTTGAAACCCAATTTTTAAAAACGATGCTAAAGTATAATTATTTCCATACGTTAGTACCTTTTTTGTCCTATAGGTTACACAGATTGATAGTCTGAAAGTCATAAAAAATTTGTTACGGTTTGGTGTATCGGTGCTTTTCACACCGGTACAATGGCGTTAATTTAAATGCCTTGGCGTTAAAAGGGTTAGTGTTAGATGTTTGTTTTTCCAAAGATAATACCAATAAAGACGGGCGTAATAGGGGTTGGCGATCAGTTGTCCACTTCTTATAAGTGTTTATAAGAAGAAGGCAAAATCTGACTCTAAACCCAATCATCCCGGACATATTTTGTTTTTCGGTATGTTTTTATGAAAAAAACAACAGTTTATTAAAACATTGAACAGCACACCTTTGTATTGTCTAAACTGCAGGAGGGAGTAAATAGCAGGAATCTCTTTTAAATGCCCATATCCATTTGTACAAATGCCATTCCAAAATTTAGGTAGAAGTATTGTTAGGTTATTTCGAATCAAAAAGTTGTGTATTGATCCTCGAGCCAGCCATAATTTCTAAAGACATAATTATTACTTTTTTATAAACTGATAATATGGGTTCCGTGTCGTTTAATAGTTCTTTTTCCTACAAAAGCACATAGGTTATGTTAAAAAGCGATAAACTTCTCAAATTAAATTTAGCAAAAGTACCACCAGAAATGCATTAATCCTTTCTTTACCTCTGCGGATGGTTTTGGAGGAATATCTCCCTCTGCAAATCATCCAAAAATCTTTTCACGTATCTGTTCAAAGGTAGTCATAGCTTCCACCACTTTTTCATTCAATATGCTTGCTGAAGCATTGTGGTAATCAGGTCCTAATGTATTGCGGACAAATCCTGTTTCATAACTTTCATCCGTAGTTTGATGTGGTGATGCGTTTGTCCAATACGTCGTTGCTGAATCTCTTTCGTCAATATCTTCACTTGGAAGGAATTCCTTAGCAAGAGATGTTAGATTTGGTCCCGTTATTATTTCCGTACCTATGTCAACTACCATATTCCGATGGTGGACTGTGTGAGATTTACCTCCAATTCGTGCAGATTTCTCTAGAATGTGTAGATTTTGAAACCCTTTTTTCTTTAATAGATATGCCATGTGAACACCGGAAGGTCCTGCCCCAACTATAGCAACTTTATCTTTAAATGATTTTGGTCCTTTAATTCTATGAGTTGCATGCTTAGCTAGTACACTAAAATGAACTACGCAGAAACTCATAAACATGACGGTGTGCATCATTTTGAGTGAACCTTGAAGAATTTCGTGTGTTTATCGATACTGATGGCCAAACAATCTTTCTTCAATGAACGACTTTTCACTAAAATTATCTGATTTTAGCCTAAAATATGAGGTGCTTTATTAAAAATCATTTTGCAACTTTTAGTTGGTATCAACAGCTATAAGCCAGTGTGCAAAGTCTTCAAAAAAATCTGCGGACCAGTGTTTTTTATTAAAACAGCAGACAATATTGCTTGCCATTCCCCTACCGAAAACACTCCTCACATACTTTTTGAAGATTTTGTCCACTGGGAAGCGCCTGGAACTAAACAAAGAAAATCTCCATTAGGAGGTGAACTGCCAAGCATGTTCATGAAAACGGAATAACAGATAACCTAATACATCACACGTATATGAAGCAAGGTAATGTCATTATGAAAAATGGACATAAACAATATTTAAACCAAACAAATATGTTTTAGAAGAGACACTTGACCATAGGCGGATCTAGAACTTCGGCAAAATTCGTGACGTTGTACTCCTTTCTTTTTTCGGCGTCTACTAGGCCCTCCCCCTATAAATTATATTCTACTCATGCTAGGGCAATGAAACTTAGTAGGGATGTAGCTCAAGAGTGTTTTCAAAAGAATAATTGCAATTTAATTGCCAATTCTTTTTTAGAAAGTTCTCTTCCAAATTGGCTTATAGCAGTCATGAATTTTCTGTTAAAACTTAAGGTTACTGTAAAGTAGAAACAGTGTTTTTCTCTACACTCAACATTTCATTATATTTTTGAAATAAATATATAAAAGTATATATTTTTGGAAAGCTTTTTTCTTACTCTAAATGATGGAATATATAGAGTTTTGTCATAGAAAAGAAAAACGTTTAAGTGACCTAATCGACAATTAAGTCTAAAAAGAATACTATAATGTTGGACTCCTCCACTTTTTTGACTGACCTTGAATTTGCCTATGTATCTTTTCATCTAAAACATATTTTGGAAAATTGAGCTCAATTTACCATTTTCACTCAACGAGTTCCTGTCACACAACCGCTAATCTATTTGATACTTAAAATCGAGTTCAAAAGATATATTCTTTTTTCTTTACTTGCATAAATTTCTTCAACTACAGTGTGTCACAAAAGCAAAGAGTTTCGAAGTTTCAAACAATAAATTTTCTTTACCTATTTTTCTGATATATGCAATTTTTATATCGTTCAAAAGACCTTTTCCTCCTCTTTTCAAAGATATAATTTTTATCTGAAAACTGAATACAGAAAAATAATTATGCGGAATATTATCATGGAAACTTGTCAATAAAAAGATAACAATGAATTAAAAATATTACAAAACTAGTGCAGCGTGTAAAAACATTTTACAGTTCTCCATAAATTGATTTTTACACGCAATACTGCTATGATAAGTCTGTGTATATACAAAAATTGTTGTGTTTCTCCATGTTGGAATTATATCATATTTAACACAAATATTTTGGATCGATCATTCAAAGAATGTTATTATCCCTATTTTTTAGTGCTATTTGGCCTATTTAGAGATTTCTAAAGTTGTACAGTTAGTCTAAAAGCTAAAATTAAAATGTTCAGAGATTTAGAAAAGAGACAATACGACGTATACTCCTACCTAACCAATGTATACTCCTACCTTACCACGGTTAAACTTCTGACATATAAGAAAATACTTTCAAATTTCCCTATTATCTAATAAAAACAATACCTTCTGAGACGTTTTAATCTTTCAAATCTTTATTCTGCTATGAATTGTGGAAAGTCAAAACCCAAAACTCCACTTGTGCATCATGATACAAAAACCATGTAAATATGTATATAACCATGAGTTAGATATTCCTTCTTGTATAACATTCATCTATACTATTCAATTTTCTAATCTAAAACAAAAAGATATCAATCAAACACTATCACAGCATTATAATAATGATCTCGCTCCCTTCGTTTCCCTAAAGGCGAACCTTAATAATAACAATCCACATACTACAATGAAATACTAAATAAACTGCTAGCTACACATTTCGGCATAGTAGTCAAAACTAACTGATATGAAGAAGCTACATTCAAACACATTAAAAAATACACATCGGTAGAAAATGATGAACTGATAATACGAACACATAACAGGTCTACATCGACTATCTTGTCGGATAGAATAGTTACTGATACTGATCAATGTGGTTATTCTTTATTACTGAACTTAAAGCGTTGAATAAAAAAATTAAAACAAAAACAAATACTTTTACACACATCGTCTTCATTTTTCGTTTAAAGAAATGAACGTTTAAAAAATTTGATGAACTTTCGAACGCAAAAAAACATTGCATTGCGTTCTCCTCTGAGTGGCTTTATGATGTCTTCCTTAGGCACAACACTCCATGAAGTAATAAAACCCCGTAAGATGGAGCTAGAGATTCTCCTAATGGAAGATTCTCCATATACTAATACGGAAAAAATAAACATCTATTGACGAACTTCCCGAGATATTTTTCCTAAAGTTCTTTCTTTCAAAGTTCGGTAAGAAAAAAGCAAGATTTAGTAATAGTATAAGAAGACTAGTATCCCGGGTAAAAACATTTTACCGGTTCACTTTCCCCATGAGTTATCACCATCCCGTGATTTTTCTATCAATATAGGGGTGACCGAAAATAAAATTACACAATCCAAAAGGTTAAGTATCACTAAGTTGTAAAGCTCCGTGGTCACCGCCATATTGTAAGAGAGAGGGTAAGCACAGGGGTTGGGGTCAGTAACTCATGGGGAAAGTGAACCGGTAAAATGTTTTTCATACATACATAAATGATACATGCTAGTATTCCGGGTAAAAACATTTTACAGGTTAATTTTTAGCATTATTTGCCGCTCCCCACCGCCCGTGCTCTTCCTCTTTCATAATTTCGGGGTGTATATATAATATAGCTTGTAAAATGTTTTTACATGTTTACTTTCCCCATGGTTTATATCCCATGTTCTTGTTCTTAATATAGTTGTGACGAAAAATAAAATCACGCAATCCAAAAGGATAAGTAGTACCACCCTATAGAACTCAAAATGCAGATCAAAGTTATTACATAAAAAAAATAGAACAATATGAAAGGTTGTTTTTTGTCCTTAATTGTTAAAGATTATATTTATCTATTGAGTTTTTATAAAAATATATGTAGATAGATAGATTAATCATAAAACTTATATTTCATTTGAAACAGACGCATTGGTGATGATAGCGAGGGGTCCTCAAGTCGACAAAAGAGATTAATAAATCAGACAAAAAAATAGGTATGCGAATGTAAGTAATAAATTCCGATCTATTGTCTCGTTTTTTTATACAATACCTTAATAGATTTTCAAGATTCAATCCATGTTTCACACTTTCAGCATCTCATTTTAATTACAATCGCAGTTGTGTCAAGTTTAATATTTAATTTTATTGTCTGATTTCTTTTAATCTCATCAGCTTTTACGTGGAAACAATAGAAATAATAGAAAAATTACATTTCGATTTATTTTTGTTTTTTCAGGAATAACGCAGCACTACATTTTGAACGGCCTCCGCTATCATCATCAGGCATATTAAAAAAATATGCAGAAAATAAAATCACACAATCCAAAAGAATAAGTACCACTAAGTTGTAGAGCTCGAAAAGCTGATCAAGAAAATGTATGGGATTGCCTGTGCACGACTTACCATTACGGAGATATCGTCGATCAAAGATTCTGATGACGTCACATCCGTCCCCAAAAAGATTTAGGCCCAAATTTTTCGACACCCCATCGCCAATATCACGCGCCCAAAATGTCGTCAATTATTCCCATTGGTTCTCGAGATATTTGCCCCTGAAAACCGGGTTCTATTTAGGGGGCACTGCAATGTGCCCACTGACGTCGTGCTACACCTATAATTCTAATCGCCATTAAAGTCACAACTCAGTTACGCACGATCTAAAATTTCAATTATAACATTTTCCATACGAACATTTCGTTCCCAGTCTTTTTATTCACACTGACCGAACTAAAAAGTGGATGCACAACTCGCTATTAGTATATAGACTAGTGTAGCGTGTAGAAACATTTTACAGTCATAAATTGTTTTTACATGCAATACTGCAATGATAAGTCTGTGTATATACAAAAATTTAGAGATTTCTGAAGTTGTGCAGTTAAACTAAAAGCTAAAATTCCAATGTTTAGAGATTTAGAAAAGAGACAATATAACGCATACTCCTACCTAACCACGATTAAACTTCTGAAATATAAGAAAATACCTTCACATTTCCCTATTAACTAAAGCTAACAAAAACAATACCTTCTCAGACGTTTTTATCTTTCAATTCTTTATTCTGCTATGAATTGTGGAAATATCAAAACCCAAATCTCCACTTGTGCATCATGATACAAAAACCATGTATATTTGTATATAACCATGATTTTCACATTCTCTTCTTGTATTACATTCATCTATACTATTCAATTTTCTAATCTAATTAACTGACACGAAAAAGCTACATTCAAACACATTTAAAAATAGATATCGGTAGAAAATGATGAACTGATAACACGAACACATAACAGGTCTACATTGACTATCTTGTCGGATAGAATAGTTACTGATACTTATCAATGTGGTTATTCTTTATTACTGAACTTAAAGCCTTAAATAAAAAAATTAAAACAAAAACAAAAAATTTTACACACAGCGTATTCATTCTCAATAAGAAATGAACGTTGAAAAAATTTGATGAACTTTCGAACGTAAAAAAACATTGCATTGCGTTATCCTCTGGGTGGCTTTATGATGTCTTCCTTTAGGCACAACACTCCATGAAGTAATAAAAACCCGTAAGATGGAGCTAGAGATTCCCCTAATGGGAGATTCCCCCTATACTAATATGGAAAAAATAAACATCCATTGACGAACTTCCCAAGAAAATATTCCTAAAGTTCTTTCTTTCAAAGTTAGGTAAGAAAAAAGCAAGATTTAGTATTAGTATAAGAAGATATCTCGACAACTCAGTTACGCACGACCTAAAATGTCACTATATCACAGTCCATACGAACATTTCGTTCCCAGTCCTTTTATTCACACTGACCGAACTAAAAAGTGGATGCACAGTCGCTATTAGTATATAGACTAGTGCAGCGTGTAAAAACATTTTACAGTTTTCCATAAATTGATTTTTACACGCAATACTGCCATGATAAGTCTGTGTATATACAAAAATTGTTGTGTTTCTCCATGTTGGAATTATATCATATTTAACACAAATATTTTGGATCGATCATTCAAAGAATGCTATTATCCCTATTTTTCAGTGCTATTATTTGGGCTGTTTAGAGATTTCTAAAGTTGTACAGTTGAACTAAAAGATTTAGAAAAGAGACAATACATAGTAGTCCTACCTAACCAATGGATACTCCTACCTAACCACGATAAAACGTCTGATATATAAGAAAATACCTTCAAATTTCCCTATTAACTAAAGCTAACAAAAAGAATACCTTCTCAGACGTTTTTATCTTTCAGTTCTTTATTCTGCTATGAATTGTGGAAATGTCAAAACCTAAAACTCCACTTGTGCATCATGATACAAAAACCATGTGAATATGTATGTAATCATGATTTTCTTCTCAGATATCAATGAATAAATCTTTTTAATTCATTGGAATAAAAAGATCTCTGCGGGCTTCGAGACTAAAAGTAATCAGGTAAAAGAACATTGAAACAGTATAAATAGAGGCCCTCCAAACAAGCTCGGATCAGTCAAGACATCGAAAATGAAGCTGCTTATCTTTATTCCATGTAAGTAATTTACACAAGAAGAATAAGAAGTTTTTTTCCATTTAAATGATCTTAAACTTCCCGTTACTTACTCACTTACTTCTTACTGTCATTATCCAAAGGGGCAAAATCTTCAAAAAGTCTCTGTGGAGGAGTGTTTTTTTATTGAAACAGCAAGTAATATTGCTTGCCATTCCTATAGAAAACACTCCTCCTCGTAGACATTTTGAAGATTTTGCCCACTGGGTAGTATGTTTGTTTAACAAGATGCGATCATATAACGTTTTGCTTGAAAGTCTTTTATTTATGTATTACGCAACAATGCTCTCCTTGACCCAGATAGAATTATAGAGTTTCCACTGTAAACAAGTGATGCAAGAGCGTGGCAAGAGCTCTGTCAAAATTTGTGGAGGAGAGTTTAATCATTTAAAGTAGAAAAGCAAAACGTGCAAGTAACCTATTCGACACTTAAGACTGAAGAGAAATATCATAACGTTGAACTTCTCCACTTTTTTGACTGAGCCTGTATATGCAATCGTCAATTTGGAAAAATATTCATTAAATAAGTTCGTTCCATCATATCTCTCAAAGGGAAACCTTTACACCTGTAGATATATGAATATTTCTTTATTAGTTTATATGTTAACATGTTTTTTTATAAGAACACTCAACTTTGATGAAGCCTTCAAACGTTCTTAACTTTTCAACTTTGAAGCCTTAAAATGTTCTTAATATGTTCTTAATTTATACATTTTTGAATATCTAAACTTCGAAATTCAACCAACTTGGTTGTCATTTCCAATTTTAATGGAGTTCAGTTGATACTGTTGTAAGAACATGCTTATAATATACTTGTGTTTGACTATTAAAATGACGTTTCCTTTTAAATATAATAATATTTTCTTATGAACAAATGTTCCTTAAACCTCGAATGTTGTTATCATGTTCTTAACTTTTAGACCTTCGAAGCCCTATGTTCTTATATCCTTTATTCTTATATAACAAATCTGTAATCAGCAACAAAATATTTTGTCCACGATTTGTCATTGAAGCCCAATAAAAGATTTATATGGTCTCCATTCGCCTTATACCTTTAGGTTTGCTATTGTGGCCAACAGTAACTGCAGATGATGGTTCCGACGAATTTTTGGCGAATGAAGGCCAAGTAATTAACGGAGATTGTAAGGACATTTACGGAAGAGTTTCCAATACAGTTTGTTAACAATAATACAGATATTCAAGGATCCAAAAAACAAGAAGGCATGAAAAAACGAAAAATCATGAATAAGTCCCAGAAACACAGAATAGCAAAAAATTTTAGATTTCTGAATAACAAAATGAAAATAAATTTTGATTGATGAATTCTAATAGGTTTCATAAAGTTGGGTATAATCACAGCTAAATATATAAAACTCATATGTTTAGAATTGTGTTTTGTGTTTTAATATTAATTTGATTCCTTATGAATAGTTTTATTTTTATCATACTGTTCAGCTAAAACGATGCTAAATAGCAACTGATATTATGGGATTCTGCAGAAATAACACACCTTGGTATATTTTTGTTCTTCAAATTTCAGACCAAGGAGATCATGTTGATCATGGTGATATCATGTTTCGAAAAGGAGAGGAAGAAGCTGTGTTTGGTACAGGAGCACACGATAACCCACTAACGGACGTGATGAAAGATGCAATAAGAAATGAAGCTAAACGATGGAAACTTCCGGTGCCGTATGTTTTTGAGTCAAGTTTAGGTAAATATTCTTAAAAAGCAAATTACTCTTATAGGTCGACCAGAATAAATGAAACAAAATTAAAATTTCTCACTAAAATTTGAATGTCTAAACAGGACAAGAAATACGTTTGCTTGTTTACGCAATTATTGTTACAAAGTGTGCAAAAATAAGCAATACAATAGACGCTTGATATGTGTGTTTTAGCAAGGCCTCCTGCCGGATCCACAACAAGGAAAAGAAGAAGAGTTCCGATCTTCAGAAGAAGAGTACCAATTTACAGAAGAAGAGTACCAATTTACAGAAGAAGAGTACCGATTTACAGAAGAAGAGTACCGATTTACAGAAGAAGAGTCCCGATCTTCAGAAGAAGAGTACCGATTTACAGAAGAAGAGTACCGATTTACAGAAGAAGAGTACCGATTTACAGAAGAAGAGTACCGATTTACAGAAGAAGAGTACCGATTTACAGAAGAAGAGTACCGATTTACAGAAGAAGAGTACCGATGTACAGAAGAAGAGTTCCGATCTTCAGAAGAAGAGTACCGATCTTCAGAAGAAGAGTACCGATCTTCAGAAGAAGAGTACCGATCTTCAGAAGAAGAGTACCGATCTTCAAAAGAAGATTACCGATTTACAGAAGAAGAGTTCCGATCTTCAGAAGAAGAGTACCGATTTACAGAAGAAGAGTTCCGATCTTCAGAAGAAGAGTACCGATTTACAGAAGAAGGTGGATAGGAAGAAGAAGAATCGGACGTGATACAACTGTGATTGATACTGCAAGTGTAAAAGAAAAAATGGTGAAAGAGGATGAGGAAACACAGAATAGTCCAAATGATAAACAAACCTTCCTTGAAAGTAAAAGTGAGAAGAAAAAGATTGACAACAGTTTTCCTGATACTAAAGTGATTGAAAATGTTGTTGATGGAGAAAAAGATGTTGAAAACGGCCTGCTCGAAAGTGACGAGGGAAATGAGGATGACTTACGCGATAGTTACGAAGGAATTAACGAAAACCTAGACGATAGTGGCGAACAAATCGATGGAAATTCAGATGACACTGACGAAGAAATTGACGAAAACTCAGACGACCCTGACGAAGAAATTGACGAAAACTCAGACGACCCTGAAGAAGATACCGATGAAACTTTAGGCGACACAGACGAAGAAGTTGACGAAAACTCAGACGACCCTGACGAAGAAAGTTATGAAGACTTTGATGAAACTGACGAAGAAATTGACGAAAACTCAGACGACCCTGACGAAGATACCGATGAAACTTTAGACGACACAGACGAAGAAGTTTATAACACTCAGTAATTGGATATGGATGCTGGATCGCATAATTAAAATGGAGTTGTCAATTGCAACAAACTAACTGATGTGAAAGGACAGAAATATGTTTGTTTTATCGTAGTTACAAAATGTTTATAAATTTTTCTTTAGACACAGTATATTTTATTTGCCAGTTAGGGTTAGGGTTAGGGTAAGATTTATTTGCCAGCCATTTTGGGATTTTGTTTCTTACATAAAACTAACGCCAGTACGTCCTTCTATTCTTCTTTGGTCTTTTTAAATTCTTCCAGGTCTAGATCATATTATACAAACGTAGTATTAGTGACATAGAATTTTGAAAAAACTTGTCGTGGTTTTTATTATTTTACCCAACTTAAAGACGTTGTATTTTAATGAGTTGTCCTACTCTTCATGTGCAAAATTATTTATTTTGTGGAATGTATAATTCATCTGAATCAGCTTCAGTCAGACGCTCGTTAAAACGTTATTAAGTCTCGATTCATATGTTATGATTCTCATTTTGTCATTCAAGAAATGCAGCGAAATAAGATTTTAGGTAAATTTCTTTTAAATCACGCTTTGCAGGAACACTTTCCGTAGAGCATGCTGATAACCAGAAGTGTTGCCGAACACTTACTCTGGAATTGATAACAACTAAGTAAGTCAAGGGGAAGACAACCTCTGACCAACCTCAGGACGTTCTCTGAAACCATTTTTTTCTTTACGCACTGCAATTCTTATTGTCCATTGTGCTTACATTAAAAATATTGTGTTTATTTCATTAAAAGAATCAGCATTTCTTTCCTTATCTTTCATAAGGTATAACACCGTTCGTGATTAATGTATAAGAGCTTTATATTTAATGAATAACAGCGTTGGTGCTTTAATGAATAACAGCGTTGGTGCCTAATGTATAGATAAATTTGAATAGTATCTCTCCTCCTTTTAACCCATACTCCCATTTTCTGCTAAGTATTTCTCAAAAACATTAAAAATTTGCTTCTGTTTCAGGTAAAATATCTGTTCTTAGTTTAATCAAATATGGTGTTCCCCAAAGTTCTGTTTTTGTTTTCTTTTGTTTTTCATATGCATTACTGATTTATATTATGCGTTGTAAACCCTTTGGCGATGTCTATAGAGCAATACGGAAAATAACGTTTTCTGATTGGCTTAAACGATCTAAATGACGGGCATTATTCGCCGGTGTAGTTTTGTTTTTATAAGTACAATTTTGTACCAGGCAGTGAAGAGACTTCTTGCAATAGATCATTATGATTGGTTATTTGACGTCACGTGGCCGGTCAATATTTTCCCGTATTGACCGGATTCATAAAAAAATTAAACAAAGAAATATAATGATGAGGAAGACTCTACATTGGAGCCCCAGAAAATTTAAGAAAACAGAAGAAGAATATGTTGTTCTTTTCAATAATTTTTATTTAATTAGAACAAAAACATTTTAGCAAATTCTTCTCTTAATTATGTTGCCAGGTTCCTCGGTCGATCGTATGGTCGGTCAATATTTTCCCGTATCGGTTAATAAGCTATTAATATGAACTGTTTTGTTAAATTTACTGTAAAGGGTTAGCACAATTTTTCTTAGATGCTTAATATTTTAACTAAACATAATTATGTAATGAAAGTATATATTTTTGAAAAGCTCTAAGCCTGCTCTAAATTAAGGGGTTAAATCAAAATTTCCAAAAGTTTTTGTTTTTGGAAATCTGACCTCAAAAGTTAAATTGCCCCGTACTTATTAAAAAGTGTCCTGTGACCCAACAGTTATTATTTACATTTTCAAAAATATTGCATAATGTTCCTCTTGCATTGTATTTAAAAATCGTGTCTGCGAATTCTTTTATTTATACGTCAACCAAATTTTATAAGCATTTCATTTCGAATTTAATAAATCATAAAAAATTCAAGTAAAAATTCAAACCTTTGAATCGATTGGCTCATTATTTAAAATCTGCATAATTATTTGGCAAACGCAGACAAGGTTTTTGAGTTGAACATTAAAGGAACACGACTGCATAATTGGATTTGTATTTCTGTGTAAGCATAGGAATCCATTACGATCGCCAATCCTTTTTTTCGGTTTTTTTTTTCATCTTCTTACTGTTTAGTAGCTAGGAAATAACTTTAAAGTTACGTAACTGTATCGCATTTTGGAAAAACTGATGACGTATTTAAAACCGGCACACAAGTTACGCTCAAACTTTGTAATACTGTAATACTTGGATAGCGTTTGAAAACGGCTTTTAGATAAACAGATTATTCTTACAAGAACGTTAAATATAGAAGAATCTCTGCCCTGGAAACTTTTTAACTTCTTTACATTTAATTACTAACTGCTTGATATGTTGTAAAAAAATTTAATATTGGGAACGAAAGAAACTGCTCCCCCCCCACCATCATATTGAAAGAAGTCAGTGTTGTACACTGAAACTTGAAAGAAAAAGCTTTTGAAAAGGTAATTCCTTTCATTTCATATAGTTTAATAAGTGGTTTTATCGTGAATTATTATAGTACGTGGTAGTGTTTGGTGTAACTATTTGATGCACAGCTTTCTGGTATGCATACCGCACCAACCACTCTAGAACTAGGCTGGTTACCTAGGCTGGTTATTTTTTGTTATTGTTTATGTTTTTCAACTGAGTTTGAATTTGTTTCTTTATTCTTTACTTTTGGCAAAATATTTCTTGCAGATTATTTTGTCATCATTTTAAGCTGGGAATACAGAATCTTTCGGCCAGTCTATGCGACATTTTATCTTTTGTTTTTCTGTCATTTTTCGAATGTATACAAATAAAACTATTAAGCCTAAAATAAGTTTTAGTATGTTTCCAAGGTTACATGTTTTCAAGGTAAACGCATACGTACATCCTTGGATATACACCTATTAAAAGCATTCAAATTTTAT